>CAUYRT010074380.1:0-10099 GCA_963574885.1 Lepilemur ruficaudatus | reverse complement strand
CGCCACAGCACTCACTCTAGCCCGGGCAACAGAGTGAGACTGTGTCTCAAAAAAAAAAAAAAAGAATTGTGGAGAAACAAAGAGGGGAAGATGAAGACAGAAAATAATACGATTCCTTGTTACCTCCAGGGTTTAAAGTTTCAGCTTCCTTCTTTCATTAGCCTGTGAGCATTTTTGTTGCCTTTCTTTTGTTTTAATCCATTTAATTTTCTCTGCCATATTCACCATGCTCCTCTCTCCCTCCCTCCACATGCATAAACACAAATTCATTAAGAGAAATTGAGACCAGAATGGATTTGTGCCCACTCTCCTCCCAGATACTTAATGATTTTGGGGCTTCTGAACAGTAGAATCCAGTTCTTGACCTGGATTCTTCAATGCAACAGACCCAAGTTATATTTGACTCATATCTCTCTTTTGCAGTTCTGATTTTTTAGGACAAGCATTCAGGTTTGGTTAATTTCTTTAATTTTATATCTATTACTTACTAATCCTTTTTGTTTCTTCCATTTTCTAGTGCTGCATTAGATGTGGAATTATCTGATGATTCCTTCCCTCCAGAAGACTTTGGCATTGTCTCTGGAATGCTCAATGTCAAATGGGACCGGATTGCCCCGTATCCTCTTGGGACTGAATGATGGAGGGTGGGAGGCGGGTGAGACATTGCCTGCAAAGCAGTAGGGGCCCTTCACATAGGCTGAATGTGCTTGGCTGTTCTGCATCTCTCTCTGGATAAGATGGGGCGAGGCAGACTGGTATAAATTGTGTGACCATGATTTAGAGTAGACCTGAAGAAGGAAGGTCCTGGAGTTCAGGTTATAAGGCCCTGAAACATGCTATATTGAGAGTATGTAGACATGTATGAAGATTTTATGACGGGGCGACGATGTTTAAGGCGTTTTTAAAAGAAATTCAGCTAGCCTAGAAGATGCTAGCCTAGAAGATCATTATGACCTTTTAAAGTCTCTTCTTGGTTGATGAGTCTCTTATTCTGATCTACCAGTTATCTCCTGAGTATTAGATGCTTTTCTTTCCTTGTGAATTAAAGTAGATTTTCTGGTGAGGGCAAATGTTGTCTTCGTATTTTTTTGTTTTTGTTTTTTTATTTGTATTTTTAAGAACTTGCTTCAATTATAGTCAATGACAAATTCTGTGAGCTTAAGTGACTATTTTTTTATCCCTAACATGTAGTGCTTTGAAAGTTACTTCAAAAACCTTGATACTGAGAACAACATGGACCCTTTAAGATTTAGCTAGAAAGACATACCACACACGTTACATTTAAAAAAACCAAAAAAGCCTATATTTTTTCATTCCTGCAGAGTATTGCATGTATGAAATCACCACAACTTGGTAACTGTTTTGTGAAGGGTGCATTTAGTCCGCAAATTGAAAGGTTGTTACAACTTTAGCTTCATCTTTTTCCCTTCTTTAACTCTGGCCAGTGCTAGCAACGTCTCCCACACTGTGGTCCTGCGCCCTCTCAAGGCTGGTTATTTCAACTTCACCTCAGCAACGATTACTTACCTGGCCCAGGAGGATGGACCTGTTGTGGTGAGTTGTCCAAACCCTTAGCTGGATAGGGCTTGGATATGCCTTCCTTTAAAAACTCTTGCAAAGAAAAAGGGGAAGGGAGGGATGAAGAGAGGTTGATTAATGGGTGCAAAAATACAATTAGAGGAATAAGATCTAGTGTTGGATAGTTCTAGGGTGACTATAGTTAACAGTAATCTACTTATATATTTCAAAATAGCTAGAAGAGAAGAATTCAAATGTTCCTAGCATAAAGAAAAGATAAATGTTTAAGGTGATAGATTTTCTGATTATCTGATTCTATCATTACATGTTATATGAATGTATCAAAATGTCACATGTACCCCCAAAATATGTACATCTATTATGTATCAATTTAAAAATACAGATTCTGGGCTGGGAGCATTGGCTATTATCCTAGTCCTTTGGGAGGCTGAAGTGGGATGATTGCTTGAGGCCAGGAGTTTGAGACCACCCTGAGCAAAATAACAAGACCCCATCTCTATAAAAAATAGAAAAATTAGCCCAGCTTGGTGGCACGTGCTTGTAGTCCCAGCTACTCAGGAAGCTGAAGCAGGAGGATTGCTTGAGCCTGGGAGTTGAAGGCTGTAGTGAGCTGTGATGATGCCACTGTAGCCCAGGCAACAGGGAGACCTTGTCTCAAAGAAAAAAATTGAAAAATTTTAAGAACACCAGGCCAGGCGTGGTGGCTCATGCCTGTAATCCTAGCACTCTGGAAGGCTGAGGCAGGAGGATCACTCAAGGTCAGGAGTTCGAAACCAGCCTGAGCAAGAGCGAGACCCCGTTTCTACTAAAAATAGAAAGAAATTAATTGGCCAACTAAACGTATATATAGAAAAAATTAGCCGGGCATGGTGGCACATGCCTGTAGTCCCAGCTACTTGGGAGGCCGAACGAGTAGGATCGCTTGAGCCCAGGAGTTTGAGGTTGCTGTGAGCTAGGCTGATGCCATGGCACTCTAGCCCAGGCAACAGAATGGGACTATTGTCTCAAAAAGAAAAAAAAAACCAACCAGGCGGGGTACAGTGGCTCATGCCTATAATGCTAGAATTCTGGGAGGCCGAGGAGGGAGGATAGCTTGAGCTCAGGAGTTCGAAACCAGCCTGAACAAGAGACCCTGTTTCTACTAAAAATAGAAAAAATTAGGGGGATGTGGTGGTGCATGCCTATAGTCTCAGCTTCTCTGGAGGCTGAGAAAGAAGGATTGCTTGAGTCCAGGAGTTTGAGGTTGCTATGAGCTAGGCCGACACCACAGCACTCTAGCCCAGGCAACAGAGTGAGACTCTGGCTCAGAAAAAAGAAAAGACAGATTCTAAAAACAAACAAAAAACTTCTCTAGCAGAAAATTTCCACAGTAGCCACTAAATTCTAAGGGAGATAAGATTGATCAGAAACTTGATACTGTCTAAGGAAGTATGTTTCAAATTGTAAAGTTCCAGAATAGAGCCATTGAAATGGATGAGAGGGGGGTAGTATTATAGCAGTGTCTTCCTTTTCATTTCTTCTGCTTTCCTTTTAGTCTGCAATGTGTTATTTGCTGCCCAGCTAATTGCCATTCTTGCCTTTCCAATCTACCTTCCATGTCACTGTTAGATTATTCCCAGTCTCTGTGCTGTCCTTCCCCTGCGTAGAATGCTCCTGCTTATTGCATCAAGGTTGAGCTTTTCTCATTGCACACCCTCCAGTAATCTAGCTGTTCGTCTGCGTCTCTCTCCCTACCCACACAAATCCTGCATCCTAATTAGGCCAAGCTCCTTCCTGCATCGCCTCCCCCTCTCAGTGCTTATCTTTCCTCTTTGCTTTGATCTCTGTTTGAAGTACTCTTTCTCCTCCACTTCATTATCTGAAGCTTTCTCAAGACCCAGCTTTGAGCTGTATCTCCTTGTTTCTGTTTTGTACAATTCATATTGCTCTTTCCTATTCACTCTTTCAGTAAACATTCATTGACTCCATCTAAACTTCTATAGCACTTACAGTCTATGCCACTTGAGCATTTAATTACTGTCTTCAGTAGTTCTCTTTTTTACTTGTAGGCCTTCCCTCCCCCAACCCTCTGCCTCCTAATTTAATTATAAACTCCTTGAGGCCAGGGACTTTGTCTTAGATTTTTCTGTTTCCCATATATTATAGAAACTCAGTACTACACAATCTTTTTTTTTTCTTTTTTAAATTTAGAGACTGGGTCTCGCTCTTGCTCAGGCTAGTCTCGAACTCCTGAGCTCAAACAGTCCCCCTCGGCCTCCCAGAGTGCTAGGATAACAGGCATGAGCCACCTCGCCAGGCCAGTACTAAACAGTCTTTTGACTGATTGATGTGAAGGTCTACAGACATTTATGGAGCCCCTACCCTGTGCTAGACTCAGAATACCAAGAAGATTAAGATACTGTCCCAGCCCTCAAAAAGCTTAAGTCATAAATTTATAAAGCTAAAATGTATGGTCCTCTGATAGGACCATACAAATAGGCCATAGGTTACTTAGTGAGTACAAAGTAGGGAAGGGGCTTAACACAGTCAACCATAGAACTAAAAGAAATCTAAGATTCTCTAACATTTAATGTGCTTTCTAACTTTTCTTTTTTTAATAAGCCACATGGAACCATATTCTTGTAATCCTAGCTGTGTTTTCACATCACGTGTCATTTCTGCTTTCTGTCATTTCTGCGAGACTCTGTGGTTCTACCTGGTATTTGATGGGTTAATAGAGACAAACTCAAAGGCTCAACTGCCACCTTAGAACAAAGTTGTTTGCAATGTGCTCCAAACTCTTGGCTTCCTCTCCAAAACAAAGGAATGTAGGCCAGATTCAGCCTCTCTAGTAATGTACATTTGGGTAGGGCATTATACTTTTCAGAATCCTTCTCATTTCATTTGAGCCTCATGTTAACCCTGTGAAGTAGAGAAGATATTTTCTCTTGAGGAATAAGTAAATGATTACCAAGGGCAAGTCATTCCATCACACATTACACACCTGGCCCTACAGAGGGGCCATTGGTGGCGAGCAGCTTCATTCCTTCCAGAGTCTGAGGCTAAGACAGAAGTATTTGGCTTTAGTTTCATTTGCCCTACCCCATTTAATAAATGTTCATCATGTGGTATTTCTCAGGTCTCCTGGCTCCTAATTTACTCATCTTTACAACACACTAAAAATCATCCAGCTCTCTAGTTCAAAAGCTTTCCCTCATCTTGAAGCTCTCTTGGGCACTTGGGAACTAAGAATGCTTAGAATTGGGTTGGTTGGGACTGCCCTTTTTCAGGTGAGAGGAGTTGAAGACTTGCTTTCATGGCCGCCTTTTCTTTTCAGATTGGCTCTACCAGTGCACCTGGACAGGGAGGAATCCTGGCTCAGCGGGAGTTTGATAGGCGATTCTCCCCCCATTTTGTAAGTTTTCTAGTGGTCTCTCTTAATGTTCCTCTGGTTTGGAATGCTATTTTGGTTCTGAAGCCTCTTGACCTCCATAGAAGATTTGTTTTTTTGGTGTCTGATATGGACAGCCATCAAATATCCCGATTTAACCATGCCCAGAGACTTTTGGCAATGAGATCACAATTGCCAGAACCATAAAACTGGCCTTTTTCTCTGCTTAGCCTTGAGTAGAGCCCCATGTGAGAGTCCTGGATCTATTCTGGGTTTTAAAAGTTTATCTAGTTAGGTTCAAAGTTAGAACCTAAGAGTGTTGGAAAAGTTCAATGGGAACTTTGTTGTGGTCTGGTATAGGAGAGAATTTTTTTTTTAAGATTTGTCTACAGTACTGAATGAGAGAATTCATTCATTCATTCAGTGAATAATTACAGAGTTCTGAAGTATATTCTCATTCTGTGCTCTGCTTTGGGAAAACAATGGTGAATAAGACATTTCCTTCCATTAAAGATCTTATGGGCTCATAGAGGACTCAGAACAAGTAAATGGGGAAAAAAGTGCTGTGATGGAAGTTATATGCTAGATGCGGGAGGAATATGCAGCAGGGACATCTAACCTGACTTTGAAAGTCAGAGAGGGCTTCTGGAGGAGGTAAAGTTTTTAACCAGTCAAAGAGGAGGTAAGGAAGGCCAGGCATTCTAGGAAGGGAGAACAGCAGAGACATGAGAAAAGACATGATGTGATGCAGGAATGGCAAGTGGTTTATGGAGGCTGGAGGGCAGAATGTGAGGCAGAGGAATGGAAGAGAGGGGGCCTGAGGTATAAGGAAGGGTTAGGTCACGGGACGCTTGACTGTCAGGGGAAGAGAGAAGATTCTCTTTCAGTCTGGGTTGGGTTAAGAGAGGACTTTGGCTTCACAGCTTGAAAGATGGATTGATCTTTGAAAGGCCATTCTTTATCAGGGATGGTCAGAGAGGAACCTTCCTGGCTAAAGTTTTGCTTAAAATTTGGGCTAGACCATTCCCTTTCTCATTGGACTCATTCCTTCCCTGCCCTCTCCTGTGCCCTAATCCAGATTTGTAAGCAAAGCCTTTGTTTTCCTTCACAGCTGGACTGGGCAGCCTTCGGGGTCATGACCCTTCCCTCCATTGGCATCCCTCTGCTATTGTGGTACTCCAGCAAGAGGAAATATGACACTCCCAAAACGAAGAAGAACTGAGTAGGGTTTTCATGGCCCTCGTCTCCCAAGAAATCCAGGTGCTTTCCAGACTTCAAAGGGTATCTTAAATGCAATCTTTTCTCCCTTAGCCCTCGGCCACCTTCTCCTGGATCCTACCCTGTTCTCAACCAGAGTGAAGGACCAGGAGTCTATGAGAGCCTCCTCGGTTACATCCTGAAGCCATACAAACAGGAATGCCTTTGGCAACAGTCCTTAAGCCTAGGGGGCCCTCTGGTGCCCCCCTGAGTGCTGTTGGTATATTGCTGGCAAATGTGAATTCTCTCAGGGGTCCAGGAGGGGCGCTTTGGAGACTGTGAGATACCACCCCCATTCCTTGCCCTCCCCTCTTAGAAGAGGGTAGAAGATGCAATGAAAGCTGTGGGACTCTCGGAGGCTACCCGGTCTCTGTTCTGGGTTAGGGAAGTACTTACATGGGGTTTTCTAATAAAATCGAATACCACAGTGACTTGTCTGTTTTCCTGGCACCTGGGTGAGCACAGGTGGTTGTTGGTATGCAGGGCCCGAGTGCCCATGCTCCTGGGCAAGCAAGCTGAGTTCTGCGCTTGCTGTAGGAGTTGTGGGTCCTTTTCCCATGGAGATATCAGCCCCATTTTGAATCCTTTGCTTCCATCCCTTATTTCCCTCTCTGATTATTCTCATCAATCATCACTTATTCCCCTATACCTTGTTTGCCTGTCAGTTCCTCTTCACAGCTAGAGAAGATGGGGCGGGGAAGGATGGTCTGCAGAGGTGCAACTGTTCTCATGCCCTGGGAGTCATTCTGATCTGATTTATTGACTGACCATTGGAAAGCTATCTCTTATGTTTGATTCTAGCCCTTTCTCTGTTTAAGAACTAGCTTTGGCCAGGCACAGTGGCTCACATCTGTAATCCTAGCACTTTGAGAGGTTGAGGTAGGAGGATTACTTGAAGTCAGGAGTTTGAGACTAACTTAGGCAATAGTAAGTCCCCATCTCTACAAAAAATTAAAAAATTAGCTGGATGTGGTGGTGCGTGCCTTTGGTGCCAGCTACTCGGGAGGCTGAGGCGGGAGGATTGCTCAAGCCCAGGAGTTTGAGGTTGAAGTGATCTATCATGATGCCACTGCATTTTAGCCTGGGCAACAGAGAGAGACCCTGTCTCAAAAAAAAGGACTAGATTTTCTTGATCTTGAATTTTTTTTTTTTTTTTTTTTTTTGAGACAGAGTCTCACTCTGTTGCCCAGGCTAGAGTGCCGTGGCGTCAGCCTAGCTCACAGCAACCTCAAACTCCTGGGCTCAAGCGATCCTTCTGCCTCAGCCTCCCGAGTAGCTGAGACTACAGGCACACGCCACCATGCCCGACTGATTTTTTCTGTATATTTTTAGTTAGCCAATTAATTTCTTTCTATTTTTAGTAGAGACGGGGTCTCGTTCTTGCTCAGGCTGGTTTCGAACTCCTAACCTTGAGCGATCCACCTGCCTCGGCCTCCCAGAGTGCTAGGATTACAGGTGTGAGCCACCACGCCCGGCCTTGAATTTATTTTTAATGACTGTTCTTTGAGCTTAGGCCAGGGAGAAGTGCCTCGATCCCCTGAATTGGACCCTAAGTGTGGCCTATGTAAAGGCCTTGACTTTTGCTGCTGCGGCAATGGGGAGAAGCCATTCTGAGCTGACTGTGTCTGACCCAGGAATGCCGTGGTCCGAGAACAGCCTCCCAGGCAGGAGGGAAACCCAACAAACGCTTGCTTTGTTACTTCCACCAAGTTTCCCAGTTTAGATTCTGCTCCCCCGGCTTCCCTGCCCAACCGGTTTAACCTTTCCTTCGCAGAGGCAGTTGGAGCCTCTGGGCCCAGGAGGATGAAAAGGACATGGAGACAACGGGAGGCTCCAAATGGAGTAGCCCTCCACCAGCTCACTTCTCTCTTTCAGGGACTGCAGCTTGGACACACCGGGACTGGCCAGGTCAGAGGCAAGGAGGATATATTTGCTTTTGTTCATTGTGTTCCTGGTGGAAACCTGGGACTTGCTCAGGAGAAAGGGGAGAAAAGGGCAGTGGGTCACAGGCTTGGGGTTGAGCACAGGCATAGGGATGGGAAAGGGAGCTAGTTTGGCATGTATCAGCTTGCTCTCTAGGACTAAGAGATGTGAGTTTCTGGAGGAGGGAACACACTATTTTCCATCTGTAGTCTCCACTGAAAATATAATGAGTTAACCTATAGGAGGAGGGGTTCTGATTTAGAGGATAGGATAAAGTTCCTAACTCTAGAAGATAATACCGATTTTCCTCGACTTATGTTGAGGTTACATCCCAGTATGTTTATATGACACAATAAAAGTATTGGGATGTAACCCCATTGTATTTTTTTTTCAATGTGCATAGTTTAGAAATAACCCCATTGTAAATTGAAAATAATCTTAAGTTGAAAATGCATTTAACGCACCTAACCTACCACACATCATAGTATAGTTTAACTTACCTTGAATGTCGTCAGAACACTTACATTAGCCTATAGTTGGGCAAAATCATCTAAAACAACAAAGCCTATTTTATAATAAAGTGTTGAATGTATCATGTAATTTATTGAATACTGTACTGAAAGTGAAAACCAGAATGGTCGTATATGTATTCAAAAGTATGCTTTCTACTGAATGTGTATTGCCTTTGTACCATCATAAAGTTGAAAATCCTAAGTCAAATCATCAAAAGTCAGGGACTGTCTGTATAAGAGATTTCTTCCTCAGTGTGAACTCTGGGAGGTATTCCTTTCCCAGAAGCTGGGGGAGTCTTTACTCTACCTTTCCTTACAAACTCAGCACTTTGTCTCCTGGCCCTTGTTATGGGGAAGGAGACCAGGAGGGAAACCCAGGCCTGACATAGATGACAGAAGAAACATTGTGAAGGCAGTTGGTGTCCCAGGCACCTTGAAAAAAGGCCAAAGCAAGGTATTTCATCTCTCAAGAGATCAACTTCCTTGGAGTCAGGATGGAATTTGAACCTTTCTTAAGTAGTGGTGTTGGAGAATGTAAGAGCCTTTAAAATCTATAGACAGAGAGACTTAGCTGGAATAGGTGGCTTTAGGATTGAGCCCTCTTAACTTGGGATAATTTAATAGGAGGATGAGTGGCAGATAGCCCTCCTCCACTCTAATTGAAACCCACCCTAGGGAGGTGTGAACCCTGATGTCAGGATTGTGTGCAGTTCTGTGAGGGGTGAGAAAGTAAACACTGCTCCCTCACCCTTCCTGGAAGTTGGGTACCCAAACTGAGGCTCCTCCCTAAAAGGCAATACAGATAGTAAGCTAGCTGCCAACGCGTTACTGATCGCCCCACCCCCTGGAGACCAGCCCTCTAGGCCTCTCTCCTCATCCAAACTTTTAGCTGGCATCTGCTCACCCACACACCCAGCCCTGGTACCAGGAGGAGATAGGTGCCTTGATTTCTACCTGCTTCCCATACTAGGATTTGGCACTGTTTTTTAAGAAAGTAAATGGAGGCCGGGCGCAGTGGCTCACGCCTGTAATCCTAGCACTCTGGGAGTCCGAGGCGGGTCAGGCCTCCTCCTCCTCAAGGTCAGGAGTTCGAGACCAGCTTGAGCAAGAGCGAGACTCCGTCTCTACTAAAAATAGAAAGAAATTAATTGACCAACTAAAAATATACAGAAAAAATTAGCCGGGTATGGTGGCACATGCCTGTAGTCCCAGCTACTCGGGAGGCTGAGGCAGAAGGATCGCTTGAGCCCAGGAGTTTGAGGTTGCTGTGAGCTAGGCTGACGCCACGGCACTCACTCTAGCCCGGGCAACAGAGTGAGACTCTGTCTCGGAAAAAAAAAAAAGTATTTTATCTTCATGGGTGTGATTTTTCTTAGCAGATCACAGCATTTGCCTATAATTTTTTTAAGCCACGTTGTCATTCTTCAACATCTACATTTTCTCTCTCCCCAAATATCTAATGATTTATGAACTAACACAATTTCATTTTGAAAAAAAG
>CAUYRT010074379.1:0-23929 GCA_963574885.1 Lepilemur ruficaudatus | reverse complement strand
TTTCTCATACACAAAATTGTCATAGGTGCCTTCTTATAAAAGTTCCTCCCTGGGTTAGGATCTATCAGAACTCTTAAACTACTTGTGGAGAAAGACTGGTTTTATTTTTATTTATTTATTTTTATCAATACATAATAGATGTACGTATTTTCAGGTTACAAGCATATTTTGATACATTCATGTACTGTGTAATGATCAAATCAAGGTAATTGAGATATTGATCACCCTAAACATTTAGTTTTTATTGGTGGTGGTGTTTGTTTTAAATTTCTAGTCTCTCTATTATTGATACTTTGTGAAGTATAAAGTCATATACTTGGATTTCCTGGAAATATCAAACTGCTATAAAAGTTTCTAAATGCTACTCTCTTTCTGTTTTTCTCATTGAGGGCCAGGAAGAGAATCTGCAGACTGCCCTCAGTTCATAGACCACACTTTGAGTGGAACGTCTCTCTTAAACTAAGGGCCATCTCCTTTTATTGGAAACCCACACAGGGCCCTCTGCTGTGCCGTGGCTTCCATCATTACACACTGCTTGCTGCCTCCTGCTCTCTGCTTTATTGGGCTATCTGCAGGTCCCAGAAGATGATGCAAATTTCCCCATGATTATGCATATGTACATATTGCCTAGAATTATTTCTCTCACTTTGCTGAAGCAGTAATCTCACGTATGTTGTTTGTGTGTTTGTTTTTCCATAACTGAGCTCAGAAGTTATATCATTTTAAGATATAACTTGTTGAAATAGAGATGGGTCCTATTCCTCTCCAGTCTCATAGTTACAATATCCTTTACCTACTTCTATTACACCACTTATCTTTACGGTTTGTATCTCTGTTTGCTTTTTTGTCCTCCTCCTATCAGAGGTTTACTTGCCCTCTAGTGCTTGCTATTCTGTTTCTTTGGACCTTAAGAGTAAAATGGCACAGTACCTCCCTCATGGAAAGTGTTTAGTAATTGCATATTTATGAATAAATGCAAATCATTACTGTGTTTTATATTTGCTGCAGTACATAACTAGACACTATGTTAATTTTTCTACTGTAAAGTCAGTATCCTTTTTCAATCAGATGGCTCCCATTTTAATTCAATTCTGAGAAACTCTCAGCCATTATTTTGTCAGTTACTGTCTCTTCACTAGTCTTCCTCTTTATTCCTTCTGGAACTCCTATTCAACATGTGCTGGGTTTTCTCAACATTCGGTGAGTTTTGTAATATCTTTATTTTCTATCTCTTTATCTTTTGTTCATCAATATGTCGGATTTCCTCAGTACACCAAACTCATCTTACCATTAACTTACTCTTTTTTTAAAACCACATGTTCAAATTTATTTCAATGACTACGTTTTTTTTCATTTTCAGATTTTCTATGTATAATAAAAACTTGCAATGATTTATAAGATGAGTCCAAAAATTAAATCATATTAAATATGGAATTGGGTTATTTTAAGAGAATATGTTATGAATTACTATCTTTAACATAGGTACTATGTTAGTACGGAGCACATATTTAGTTTCGATATCTTCATAGACTATTCAGAGACAGTTAAACTCCTTCATTAATCTGACTTTCAGATGCTTCTTATATTCGGCACTCAAGAATTTCCCTTTCATATTTCTAAGACTTGTTAAGTAAATGTTAAATTATTATATTTTATACACTGCTGCTTTGTGTTGTGGTATGGGGGAGTTTATTATGTCCGTTCACCTCACTAAATTTCTCTATCAGGTGGACTATGCATGTCCTAGGCTAGGACTCTCCCCCTGCTTTCTGCTCAACGTGAGGGCCAGAGCCAGGCCAGCTGTTCTAAGCCAATACTCTTAGTCTTTGACACCCTGGTCTAATAATTCTGGACATTAGACATACACTTGAGGTCTATATTCACCCTGTCCTTAATTCCACTCACTCATACTATGGGATTATTGAAGTACAGACTAGCATGAAAGTCTTTAAGGAATTTTCTATCCTCTTCTAAATGCATTTCAATGTAATAACTGAAAAACTATTTACATTGCAGTATGTTTACTAACAGTTGGCAAGTATGTCAGAATTCTACTTCTGTAAGCAATAAGTGTCATTCACAAATTTTGTAATTGAATGTGCTAGCTTAGATGGTATTTCTGATATAATAAATGAGAGCTTAGAATGAGGAAAAATATTGAATCCAACGTTTCTTTTTCATTTAGAGTTATATAGTTTTACTGTCTTCATTTTTATTGCATGTTAAAATGGTACTGAAGTAACTTCAGAAGATAACAGCACTGCAGAAAGAAGATCGCAAAAGTTTCTTTCCCTATAATTTAAGAACAGTAACAAAGGAAAATTAGATAAACAAATGAAAAAGAAAAACATATCACAGCATTCATAATAAGGTAGAGTCACAAGTGCATATCATAAATTGTGACATGAGCGATCCAGAGATGGAAAGAAGATACCCAATATCCACACACAGCTACCACTTCTCCACCCTAAAAACTATGTGAGAGGACCATGAGTTACCATTATCTTCAAAATTTTTATTGAGACCTTACAAACAACTTGAGTGGAAACAAACTGTTAAAAGCATGGGTGGGAATCCAGGAGAAAATGCTTACTATTAACATGAAAAATAGAAACCCACTAACAGGAGAGTTGTTTTACCATACTTCCTAGATGCAAAGAAGGTGGAGAGAAAACAATGAATAATCAATCATCACTAATTAGTCTCTCCAACTTTCAACAAGCGATGTTAAGACTGGGGGAAAATTAGTACCTGGGACAGGGCACACAAGGTGTAGGGAGAATCAAATAAAGCTTCACTCGACATTTTACTCCTCCAAAAAGAAGTAATAATGACTTGAGCCAAAACATTGACTTTGCCTGCAAGAAGGAAATGAGCTTTAACAACTCCTACAGTAGTAGGAATGAAAGGAAATTTTCTTCATTAAATAAAGGTTATGTTAATTGAGCTCCTCAGAGAAGAAAACAGATGCCAATATAGGATTAAGTGTACAAGTATTTTATTAAATTCCTGAGTGAGAGAAAATGGAAAGGAGCCAGGGAGCTGGAATAGCTGTCAGATCATGAGGCAAGTCAGACCCTGAGTAAAGGAGAGAAGGAGGAAAGTTTTTGTGGAAGCATCCTAGACGGCAGGGCAATTTAAGGAAGATTCAGCAAGATCGCTGGGGAGTCTTTAAGCCAAAGTCAGCCATCAGTGGAGTCCCAGGTGTCTCAAGAATGGGCCTAACATGGTTTCCTGCCATGCTCAGTCATTGGCTGGGAAAGCACAGCCTCAGAGCAAACATAGCACTGAATTTCAGAGTGCAGTAGCTGGGGCCCTCAGTCAATTGTCCTTCATCCCCTATGATAGTAAGTCTGCAAAGTACACTCTCACGGCTGCCATGAGGGTGTGTGCTGGAACCCCGCAGCAAATATCTTTGATGGTGGAAAAATAGACGCATTCCCATTAAACTTAATAAGATACATTATACTGATGATTTTAGCCAATGCAATATGATAGGTAGAAGAGGAAAATATTGGAAATAAGAGACAATTGTTGTAATTTATAGATAATATAGTTCTTTATACAATCCAAGTGAATGTATTTTATAAATTCTTAATACTAATAAGATAATTCAGCAAGTGAAATGGGTATAAGATCAGCATGAAATAATCTTATCAAAAAGCACACCCCAAATTTATCAGTCCTCCAAGTCAATAAGAAGAAAACCTCACCCAACTCAAGAGTAAAGTCAAAAGGCCAATATAAAATGAATCAATACTCCAGTGATCATAAAAAGACAAGGTAAAATGACACAGATAAATCATTCTACTCCCATTTAACTGAAAAAAATTCTGACATTTCTAACTATTTGTAAGAGTTTGGGTAAAATTGAAACAGCATTCTGGTAAGAGGGTGAGCTACTATAATGACTTTGGAGAGCAACTTACAATTGATTCATAGTAAAGCTTAATATGCACGTAACCCAAATCCAAACAATTATACTTCTAGGAATAAGATCCAAGAAACTCTTGCACTCATGAACCTGAAAACACATTAAAGATATTTTCTGAGTTATGAATAATATGTAAGAAAAATTGCAGCCATCCCATATCAGAGCTACTCAAAGTATATATTACTGCTCTGTGTACAGTTTGTTACCAACATCCTGCAAGATCAGGATCTTGCTACAGAAAGCAAACTCATAACTACATAACTATATCATTTGCACATGCGGTTTTGTTTTGTTTCATAACTTGGCTTTTTGGATGAATGAAACAATAAATTAATGTGCATTGTGATGGAAGCGCCTTATCTCATTACTGACCAGGTATAACCAATTTCCAAATCATGTACTTTGAGTAGCACTGACTCACATGAACACAAAAGGAGAAGGAATTTAAAAATTATAGCATCGTCATACTCCACAGTAGCATACCAAGGAGGGGAGCAGGGGAAGGGAGTGGGAGTGGTCTACCTCCGTGCGAGCAAAGAGAGAGCAAATTGTGGAGAACGTCACAAAAACAATAAAACCAACAAAAAGTTGGCAATTCTAAACAATATCGGTGAAAAAAAAATGTCACTGTCTTCCTGGAAAATAGTTCCCACCCTCTGCTTCTCCTCCCATTCCCACTTTTCTCAGCCACTGGCACAATAAAATACAATATAGAGTTAAAATGAACTAGAATTACATGTACATACATTTTAAAAATATTTTAAAAATCACAATAAACTGTTTCTGGATATTTGTTTTATAATATGTTATAAGAGTGTAAAACTGTGGACAGTTAAATAGTAACTTCTTGTTAGTGGACAGTGATGGAGAGGAATAAGATAAGGAAGGGGCCCAAAAGGGACTTCAACTGAGTCTAAATAAATAAATAAATAATCTGAAACAAATGTGACAAAAGAAAACACATACTAAAGATCACTTTCAAATTTATTTTATGCAAAATGCATATTTACTTTTAAACACGGTGCCCTGTTTCAAAGGTTTTTCATCATGATCCATGTATTTCTTTACTTGTTCTTTATACAAAAATTACTTTTAGATATAAATAAAAAAGGAAATAACAGTTCATGGCATCTGAATTCTTCTGTGTGTCATGATTCTTTCATTATTTTTCCTTCATATTAGTAGGATAACTAGTAGCTATTTGATAATTATGACTTCTACCCAAAGATCTTCATTTAATGGGTTATAATACTCTTACACTTTTCATCAAAATTTGCAAGGAAAAAATCCTTAATGTAAACACAATGAGATACCACCTAACACCTGTTAGTTTGGCTAATATTAAAAAAAATGATAATAACAAGTGTTTGCAAGGATGTGGGGTAAATGAAACCCTTGTACATTCCGCTGGTGGGAATGTCAATTGGTGCAGCCAGTATGGAAGTCAGTCAGTATGGAAGAATAGAACTACCATTATCCAGCAATCCCATTTCTGTTATATATCCAACTCAATTGAAATCGGGATCTCAAAGAGATATCTGCACCTTGATTTCCTTGCAGCATTATTCACCACAGTGAAGACATGGAATCAACCTAAATACCCCTTTGATAGATGAATGGAGAAAGAAAATGTAGCATATACATACAACGGAATATTATTCAGCCTCAAAAAGAAGGAAATCCTGCCATTTGTGACAACATGGATGGACCTGGAGGACATTATGTTAAATGAAATAAGCCAGACACAGAAAGACAAATGCTACATGATACCACTTATATGAGAAATCTAACATAGTCAGAGTCGTAGAAGCAGCGAGCACAATGGTGATTGCCAGGGACTGGGCAAGGGGAAATGGAGAGGTATTGGACAAAGACTACTAAGTTTCACTTATGCAAGAAAAATAAGTCTTTAGAGATACACTGTATGGTATAGTACCCATGGTTAAAAAATATTGTATACTTAAAGATTTGCTAACAGGGCAGATCTTATGTGTTCTTACCACAAAAAACTTTAACAATAATAATAAATAAAGATGGCAGGAGAAATCTTTTACAGGTAATGGGTATTTTCACAGCATAGATTTTGGTAATGGTTTGACAGGTGTACACTTATCTCTAAACTCATCAAGTTGTATATATTAACTATGTATAGTTTTTGTATGTTTATTATACCTTAATAAAGTGATTTAAAACTCACTAGTAAAAGTATGTTTAATCTTATTAGGCATTGTACATAAATGTTTTTAAACCATTACGACATATTTAGGATAAAGTTTTTAAGATACAGAAACATTTAATGTATTGTTTTAAATGTCCAAAAGAAAAGTTAATATTTAAAAAGCTACAGAAAGATATAGTTTAAAGTGATAGATGGAGGGAAAAAAGAGTCATATTATGTAAAGTTTCTTTTTATAACACAGATAAAATTACAAAACCTATAGGACTCTGAAGAAATAGCCAAGATATTATCCTTTTTCACACAGAAATATATATGAACTATCTGATACTTTCCATTATTGTTTTATTTAAATCACATTCAATTAAATAGTAGATAGCAACTAGAGCTTGTATTTTAATTAAGTATTATTAAGTTCCCATATAATGAAATTGGCAGATGCTCTCTGTTTGGGGGAGAGTGATTAGGAATTAAAGCAACTGACAAAAGCAATGAGGAATCAAACATAATATGAGATATAAAAGCATCATATGACATCTATTATTAATCCATTGTTTTTCTAATACTGCACTTATAAACCTGAGTACTGACATTAAAGCTAAACTAATAAAAATGAGTAGAGTAATTTCTTTTACAAGGAATGTAGTTTTGGGGGTGATTTTTAATGAAATAAGCTTTTTAAAAATTCTAAAAATAGTGTTATGCAATCTTCACAAAGTTATTTCAATTTTCTGGTTTTTTAAAAATCCTTAGGGTACTGTTTTTAAAATACTATGTATGTTCTTTTTGTTCTCTTCCATTAGATAAAAGGGACTTATTCTCAAATGCAGGTAAAACAAAATAAAGCATTATCATTTTTTATTTAATAATGCAGATTAGATTTAAATTTACCGCAGAAATCTGACTAAATTGATTATTTTGAGAATAGGATACTACAATTTGCCTGTTTAGTGTTATCAGAATATCATACTACTAAAATGCTGAGAAGATGAGTTTTAACTTGTTCTTCTTTTCAGTGTTGAAAAACCTGTTTTGATGGTACATTTTCTAAAAATCACTATCATAGTCTTTATTTTACTAAAGTACCTCAGTGCATGACCACACAAGACATGAAATACCATCGCCACAGTTACTATTTGCCTAAGAAAGAGGAATATAAATAGTGTCAACCTCTGGAAAACTTATGGAGTCAATCAAGTTCATTTTTGTCATCTTCAGTCATTCCCATACCAAATTTTAAGTGTCAAAGAGCTAAAAGCCATTTTCCCTTTATCTAAAGGAAACAGCAACATTTCCTTTGACCTGAGCTTAGATGTGGAATGGAGACATGTTCAAGGAAACAGTCTCCCGTCCACCCTCACTCTCTTGCTGCCCACGCCAGTCCAAGGCAGTGAGGATGCGTTTTGACTCTTCCTTATCTACACTTAGAGAATATCCTTTAATGGTTTTAGTGATAAAAGACTTGAAATGTAAATTCCCAGGACATTCTATAAAAATGAGTTTCAGTCAAAATGCTATTAACAAGCTGGTAGTCATTTTCTGCTGCCTAAAGCTCGCAAGCAACCAGGGAAATTAACATGGGTAGAGGGATCCACTAAAGAAGCCCTCAGGGAGCTGAAGAACAGTGGGGATATCGAAGTGGAAGATCATGAATGGAGCACAATCATAAAAGTAATGATAATCATAAGAATAATAGCTAACACGTAGAACAGGTAGTGCCTAATTTGTGCAAGGAATTGCTTTAAGTCTTTCTCATACATCATTTAATCCTCACAACCATCCTTTGGGGAATGAAATATGATTATCCCCATTGTACAGCTGAGAAACTGAGGCATGGAAGGGATGATTACCTTGCCAAAGGTCACAGCTTGTAAGACTATTTCAGTGGAGGCTTGTGGAGACCAAAGACCCCAGTTATTAGAAATAAGATTTAAATGGCACAATCTTACATTTGTCAATATGTATCTATGAAAGTATCAGTTTCTGTTGTGTTTATGGATGATAATGATAATAAATAATATATGATTTCCAAGCAAATTAATAATAATAATAACAGCTATTTGTGAGGACAGACTGCATGGCAGGTACTGTTTTGAGAGCTGTTTCATGTATTATCTAATTCAATCCCCATGATAATTTTTAAAGAAAAATAGTATTATTATCCCCTTTTTATATATGATGAAACAGAGGAGATGGAGGTTAAGTACTTTGTTCAAGGTGAGAGGATCCAGGCAGAGGCAGAGGATTCAGTGTCCAAGCCCAGGTGGTTTGGCTCTAGAGCTGTGGCTTTGCATCGATATGGAGTCTATACACCGAACGATAAAGCAAGTTGAGAAAACTAATTCTTTAATTGCACAAAAGCAATAGTAATTGTTATCATTTATGCAAACTGATTATCTCTCCTTAATTACTATAGAGAATAATGGCAATTGTGCATATTAGTTGACTAATTTTACCGTAAGATTTATTTGATTAACAACATAAAACTCTACGTAAGAAAACACGGTCTTTGTGGTTTACAACTCTTCAATCATATCCAGCTACTTACAACAAAAATTCTAAAATTGTGGACATTGCTTTAATAACAATGATATTTCATGATATTTGACAGTAACTTGGATCAATCGTGTCCATTCACAATAGCTGTCTACTGGTTTCCTCCTGAAATATGTAACTGTAATTACTGAGTAACACAGGTACACTTTCCTCTTTAAAGTGATCTGATTGCCCTGACCTATATTGTTATTTTAATATTTGAAGTCATAAAGTAATTTAAATAGTTGTTTACAAGTATTATATAATAAACTTAGTTCCTTCAACTTCATTATGAATTTCTTAAGGGTAAGAACCATACTTAACACACTTCTCTATTATTTTTAATGAAGTGTGTTCTACATTGTTGGAGATCCATATATATATATGTGTATTATATATATATATATATATATATATATATATTTGGCCAATTAGTGATTGGTGAAAATCAGGAATCATAGGCTAGAATGTTCTAGGTTTAAGTGTTACTTGGCACCTACTGTGGTTCTCAAGCTTCGCTACACATGTAATTTTTACATCATTGGTTTTGGATGAGATTCAAATATAGATTTCTTTGTTCAACGTTCCCAAGGTAATTTTAATGTGCAGTCAAGCTGAAGACCCACAGTTACAGGATCTGTAAAGCCCAGTGGTTGATGGCTGACCTCCCAAACACTGCAAGTAAGTGGGATTCACTTATCCCTTGATTGTCACATCCTCAATATGCAATCATCTCAGGTTATCAATGCCCAACTGAGGCATTAACTCAAATGTCAGCCAAACTATCTTGTTTCTTAAGATCCAAATCATAGGAGCTCAAAATGCGGTACATGTGCAATGGGATCCATGTGTCCCCAAATCTCTTTGGGGGATTGCAGGGGCCAGACTTCTAATATTTTCCTGGTCATCATTGGCTCCAAATGCCTACTTCTGTAATAGTATTTCCGTTTATTGACATCTTCATTCATTATCTCACATATGGTTTCCAGATGTTTTTCTTTGTTTTGCACACATTAACACCACCACCATTTAAAGAAGGCATTGGACTTGCAATGCAGACTTCACAAAAAATTTAGGAAACTGAAGAGAGAGTCATATCATGATAAGAAAATAATTTGGAATTAAAAACATTAGTCATAATCCTTTTTAAAATTTCTTTAAGACATTTTTCTCCAATTAACTCTCTCCTCTCGAGCTCTCCCTGCTCCTCTCTATCCGTTTGCCGCCCAGTAATTTTGAATTCTATTTCTTGTACTTAAGCAGAGTAAATTAGTTGTGCCTGATAAATGTAGCTCTGTCCCTTCCCTTGAAAATTCAAAGCAGATCTATTGAAGTTTTCTAAACAATAGGCCATCTTCTCTGGCTCTTATATTTTCTACCCATCTATAAACAGGAAGAGAACAGTATAACAGATATCTTTCCCCAAATACTGAATTTTTCATATGACTCTTCACTCCCACCCATTTATTAGAAGGAAGAAACTGTCACATTCAATCTTGGAATAAATAAGAGGTATGGGTTTTTTTAATCTTCATTAACACATCAATTATGTTTGATAGAATTTTTATATAGTCAAATTGCATATTTCTTTGAAACAAGTAGTACAATTTTAGAATGTTTTATTTATCCATCTCATATTTTGCCAATTAATAATTGTGAGCTCTTATCTAAGTCATTTGTAGCTTTTTTACTGGGTGACAACTGACCTACCTTAGCTTATCTGCTATCACTAAATGACATCTGAAACAAACATGTCTGTTGCTAAAGAAAGTAAGCAAGTTGTATAGTAAGCTGCTATTGTTTCATAATTACAGGGTAGGGAGACAGTATACAGCAACCTTAGCTGCATATTGAAATTTCCTAGACTTACCACGATGGCAAATAACCTTCATATATGGATACCCTGCAAAACTGAACACTCTGGCCCTCTCAGCACTAATTCCTAGTCCAAGATACCATCATTTCTCCTTTGCATTTGCAATAGCCTGGTAATAAGTCTTCCTGCTTCTACCCTTGCACCCCATTGCTTATTTACAACACACCAGCAGAATGGTCCATTTAAAACACAAGTCAGATCTTGTCACTACATTGCTCAGAGTGCTCCAGTGGCTTCCCATCTCACTCAAAATGAAAGGCTTAGTCATTTCTCATCTCTCTCATTGCATTTCGTCCCACTCTCCCTTCTGTTGATATGCTCTAGCCAAGTTGTCCTTTGTCTCCCTTAAACACACCAGGTGCAGTTTTAAGAGATATATGTGATATCTGGCCTTTGACCTTTAGCTTTTGGATGATTTTACACTAATGAGTGTTATTGTGCTGATCCACGTGTAGCACTGTTCTGAGTACTTCTTGGAGGGCAGGTCTTGTTTTGATGAACTCCCTCAGTCTTTGCTTGTCTGAGAAGGTTTTTATTTCTCCTTCGTATAAGAAACTTAGTTTTGCAGGGTACAAGATTCTAGGCTGGGCATTATTCTGTTTGAGAAGAGTGAGGACCATATTAAAAAGTGGACATGAACAGAAGAAACTTTTCAAAAGAAGATAGACGAATGGCCAAAAAACATGAAAAAATGCTCAATATCTCTAATCATCAGGGAAATGCAAGTCCAAACCACGATGAGATATCACTTAACTCCAGAGAGAATGGCCTTTATCAGAAAAGTCCCAAAGCAACAAATGTTGGTGTGGACGTGGAGAGATAGGAACACTCATACACTGCTGGTGGGACTGCAAACTAGTACAACCTCTGTGAAAAGTAATATGGAAATACCACAAAGAACTAAAAGTAGAACTACCATTTGATCCAACAATCCCACTACTGGGTATTTATTTACCCAAAGGAAAAAAAGACATTCTATAATTAAGACATCTGCACTCAAATGTTTATAGCAGCACAATTCACAATTACAAAGAAATGGAAACAACCAAGTGCCCATCAATACATAAGTGGATTAATAAAATGTCATATATGTATACCATGGAGTTTACTCAGCCACAAAAAACAACGGTGATCTAGTATCTCTTGTATTATTCTGGATAGAGCTGGAGCCCATTCTACTAAGTGAACTATCACAAGACTTGAAAAACAAGCACCACATGTACTCACCATCAAATTGGTATTAACTGATCAACACTTACATGCACATATAGTACTAGCATTCAGTCCTAGTGCCAGGCAGGTAGGAAGGGGGAGGAGGAGATGGGTATATAAACACCTAATGGGTGCGGTGCGCACCATGGGGGTGACGGACATGCTTGAAACTCTGACTCGGGTAGGGCAAAGGCAATATATGTAACCTAAACATTTGTACCCCCATCATATGCTGAAATTTAAAAAAAGAGATATATGAATATTGCCTTTTCTAACCCTATGATAATATATTAATAGATGCTGTTATAATTGCCACTTAAAGGAGGAAATCGGGCTTTGGAAAAGATAGTTATTTACCCACAACCACACGGCTATTGTGGGCATAGCAAACTTAAGCAGTTTAGCTCCAGCTTCAAAGACTTTTTAAAATATTTGTTACTGTCACAAAAATTGTCGCTTTGGTCTATTTCTATTTCTTAATTAATTATTTCAAAAAGTGAGCATTCATCTACAAACTTGTATTTTTTTTTTGGCAATGTCATCAATTTTTAGTGAGTCAAAATAATAGAATCAGTGATATCCTTGGATAAATTAAGTACCTTGTCTCAGGATCAACTTCCTTATCTCCAAATGGGGTGATAATATATGCAATATTGGGTTTTGCTGAAGGACTCAATGAAGAAACAAGGCACTAGGGTGCTCAATGATTTGGATCAATTATTATTTTCAAAAATATTATTTTAGATTTTCTGATCATAAAAATATTTTAACTTTTTTATTTGTAGTAATGTAGAACAGTTTACAAAGAGAATAAAAATCACATTCAGTAACACTACAGAAATATCTGTTAACAATTTGAAGTATTTTCTTTCATAGATTTTTCTATGCATTTCATATACATATGTATTTTGACAAATTATAATTAAACCTGAGAAATTCTGAATGGGGAAATGGTATACATCTGACCTAACTAAAGTAAAAGTGCTTACAAAAGGACTATGGCAGACATTTCATAGAGGGCAGCTTGTCAAAAAGACACCATAATAAACTTGTGAGGTCCTCTAGAGATCCCATAAATAACTAAAGCTTTTTCCTTTGATACTGACTAGTTGGCCTGTGTAAAAATAGATGAGTGATCTAGACTCACTTCTTTGCTAATTGCCCACTAATCGCTAACCCTAAATACGTACAAACAGAAAACTCTTTTCTGTTGGGTGTTGCTTAATATTCTTCCTCTCTCTCTCCTCTCTACTATCAAGCCTGTTTTCCTTCTTGTTGGATAGAATCAATCTTATGGATTCATCTCCTTTGCCTATGAGTAAACAGCATGCTGGTAATGAACTTGATCTCTTGACACACTCATTTGCTTTTTGTCTTCTTGATTTGTCTTAGAATGATAGTGATAAATAACAGCTACCAAAGTTTATGTTCTGTTTCTTTTTGCATTTCTAATAGCTTTTAATTTATATTATTATTTGGCATTCTTTTTTGTTATGTAAACATCCTTAAGTATTATAAGGATTTTGCCTAAAAGAGAATGACACCTTTTATCAAATATAAAGCATTTTGTTTCATTTTAAGGTTTTCACCTTGAATTCTATTTCGTCTGACATGTATATGGTCATTTTCCATTTTATTTTGTTTCTCTGCGTCTGATCTACTTTAAGCATTCTTTCAGTTATGTTTATTTTTAATTTATATTTTAAAATACCTTTAAAAATAACATTAAGATTTTCATATTCTTTAACTTTGAATATTTTATACTCTTCTTTTAGAATATAAATTAAAGATAGCGGAGTGGAGTTTTATTTTCCCCTTTGCCTCAAGAAATATGTTTTCTTGGTTTTTAAGTTTTTATTAAAATTTGGTAAATAATTATCCCATTTTTAATTCAGATAACTGTGGACTTCTTATAAAAGATATGAAATTTAGTAAGCTTTTTGCTTCTATTCTCAGATCAGTAAATCTTAACTAATATCAGAAGTTACAGATCACAATAATTATCATGTTTTATTTGTATGATGCATAGCTTCTGCTTCAAATGCCATTTTACCATGTGTTTGATTTAATCTCCACATCAAAAGAACTATTTAGACAATCTTTTTATTTAACTATTAATGTTTACTAAAGCACTTATGTCCCCAATATTCTTTTTATTTTCCATGGTAACCGCACAGTAGATAATATTTGTATTTTTAGATTTGCCTATTCTTCTATTTCATCTCTTATCTTGTGTACCAAAACCTAATTAAGCTTGGATGTAATATTTTCTCATTCCTGAAATATCTGATAATATATTTTTTGCTACCTTTGCTCACAAATTGCGTTTAGCTAAGTAATGTTACACTCAGTGATCTAAAAATTAGAAAATACTCATTTAATAATACATGTTATAACTTTCAAACTATTGAGTCATTTGAAAATGAATTTAAATTTAAAATATATTTTTATAGACTAAATACACAAGAAATATTATCCCACAGCAAGCCTACATAGACCAGTATTTCATATTTTAGAATTGTGCTGTTTATCTATTTATAATAATTTTTTCATGATTTCACTTAAAACATTCAAGAATAGACTGAATTCTTCTCACATTCTGGAGTATTCGTTCTATAAAATAGTACATTTGGTGAAAACATAAATTTTATACATACATAACTATATTTGAATTTTACATTTAGAATTTGTATAAACATATCTCACATAAGTGAGTAGATACCAACTCTTCTAAGATTAATTTTGAGTTTAAGAGAAATGTTTTATTTTTGTACAATATTTCATAGTTTTGAAATCATTTTTGCCTCTATTGTCTCATTTAATTCAATATTACCAACAAGATTACCATCCTCATTTTACATAGGAGAGGAATTAGTGTCAGAGCAGATAAGTGATTTGGACACGTCTACAAACTTTTCAAGGGGCCGGTTTGAGGCTATACCACAGGTTTTCTGTCTCCAAATATAGCATTTTAGTTTTGTAAGGTATGTTATAATATCTTTTTTGGTCAGGTTCGGCTGCTCTAATAAATGTGATTAAACTGGAAGACTCAACAGTAGAAACCTATGTTCTCATAGTTACGGAGGCTAAGAAGTCCAACATCAATGTCCAGCATGGTTTGGTTTCTGGTGACAGCAGGTGACCACCTTCCTTTGCCCTGACATGGTCTTTTCTAGGTGTGTGCATGTGGAGAGACATCTTTCTTCCTATTCTTATGAAACTACCAATTCTATTGGATTAAGAAGACACCTTTGACCTCATTTAACCTTAATTGCCACCTAAAAGCCCTATCTCCAAATATAGTTATTGAAATTAAAATTTCAATGTGCTTCCTTTGCATATTTGAAAGGAATCTGGGGAAAACACAATTTAATCCATAGCATGTACTTTCTAAAATCTGGCCAAAGTCCTTCTAAAAAACTCGATACATTTCTAATAGCAATTTCTAGAAAGAATGATCCTACCTGGAGTTTAACTACTTCATAAATCTTTAAAAAGAAGGTGATTCAGATTTAATGTAAATACTGAGGATATCTTTTGGAATGTTGACTGTAAATAGGCAAAAATAACAGATACACTGTTTCATTTATAATGGCTACAAGACATATACCATTTAGTTATTTTTCTAAATAAATAACTCTAAAGAAAATTTTACATTAATGTGAAAAATTGCTATAATTGTTAAAAGCTCTAGTTAACCAAACTTTAAAAAAATTAATTTAGGATTTAATTTCTTTTAAGATCCAAAATCAATGAGAGTGATAGATGAATATGTCTTGAAAACTGAGATGGACTTGAAAGAGTTTCATATCCTATTGAAAGCCCCCCTGTCCCAAATTCATGTGTGGCCAATGAAAAGAAGGGTGAAAAAGAGAATGGTGGGGGTAGGGAGAGAAACACAAGGACAGTGATCACTGTAATCTGGTGGGATAGATAATACTTCCTATTTTCATTGTGCTAATTATGTTTCATATTATAAAAGTTAATGTTGCAAAAAATCATTTTAAAAATCATAAAAAGCATTCACACTAGTGCATCATCCAGCTAAAACTTTAAAATAAAATAAAAACATAATGCCTTAGTAATGCTGAGGCACATTTTAGAAAATTTTATTATAAAATTCAAATCTTTCCTGAATGTTGTTGTCTATTTAATTATGTAGTGAGAAACATATGGTGATATTACAATTATGAGGTTATTCTTTATTTGGTCTATAGTTCATAGTATTTTAACCATAATTACCTGCTTAAATAAATTTTTATACGCTGCAAAGCCAAATATTCTGGAACAAGTGACCCTTAACAACTTCCAATATGTAATCCTAAGTGTTTCTGATGGTTTCTGCTTGTTTTGTTGACCAGATTTCTTTTCTAATTCTATTATCTGGTTGGTAAATTCCACACCAATTATAGGGGGAAAGAATCTACAATTTAAAAGGGGTTAAGAGTAATGCTATTATCCTGCTGAGCTTCCTTTAAAAATTCTTTTCTACCAAAATTATAAAGTCTCTCAAAATGGAAAAGGCTAGCTGATATTCTTTATGATTGATACGATGGGTAAAAAAAATCACCACCACCATCAATCTTCCATATTTCTGTGACGTTTATTAGTTGAAAAACTAAAATGAATTTTCTCCCCAGTGTCCCTATGAGTAAGTATGAGGGTCTCTCACTGCAGCCTTCCCTTCTAACCCATGTCTAAACACTCATCACTGCCTTCTGCATCAAGAAAATGGCTCAAAGAAGTCAGCTGTGCAATAGGAGCCATCCACAGGTGAGCAGGACACTTGGGGAACTGTGAGCAGGTCAAGGACCTTACTCCTTAGGTTTTAAGGCTATTGTTATTATTTATTGAATGAGTAAATTTATGACTAAGTGAGTATTGGGTGTTTGTAATGAACATAAACAGTTGTAATGGCACACAGATCTGTCCACCAACTCCCAACGTCACTTATATCCCTCTAAAAACCCTTACAGGAAATTCAATGTTGCAATGATTACACAAACAGCCTTCAGTTTAGATAGACAACTTGAGGTCTACCTGCATGTGAGTTTGATTCAACCATTGACTAAATATGAAGGAATATAAAAATAATAGCTACTATTTAGTGAGTCGAACTTTGTGTCAGGAGTCTTAAACATGTTATCTCACTTAATTCTCAGGAGAAGCCTTTAGAAAAGCTACTGATGCCTATTTTACATAGGAGAATATAGAGGATTGGAAAGATTCAGTAATTCTCTAGAGTCTCAAAGTTAGCGAAGTAATTAAAATGTTCTTCTTGACTCATGAGTTCCTATTAGACCACATCTTCTCCTCTAAATTGTCCCAAAGGCCTACTTTTGAGTTTCTGGAGTCAAAAGGAAGAATCCAGCTAAATACTATTAAAACAAGAATGAAATATCAAACTTTATGTAATAAAGAGTTAGGTTTCATTTTTGTGAATTTGAAAAAACAGTTAATGCCTTTAACTGTTTCTTGAAGTAATTTTTATTACAATGTGAAGAATAAATAAGAGAGGGCATTTCCATACCATGGATAAGTCTACTCCTATTGTTAATTTCTCTATAAAATAGACAGTATGTCTCCTTCCAAGTTTATGTAGTATTACCATCACTAAACTTCTTTCAGTCCCATGCGCATGTTATGATCATTCTATGATCTCTGCATGCTATGACCTCAAGTGCATTTGATCTAGACAGCAGCACATGTTGCAGCAATAGCTAAGAGATTTACGATGTTCTGAGCATCAGGCTAGGTATTTTACATACATTGTCTCAGTTCGTTCTCTCAACAACCATGTTGTTATCGATTACAATTAACTTTTTATATATAGTTATTAATATGACAAGTAAAATAATGACAAAAAATTGAGTGAGAGCTAGTTAATGATAGAAAAAGAGTAGGAACTAAATGCATCTAATATTTAATAATCAAAGTCAGGGTACTTGACCCCTAAGCCACAATTTCCCAAATTTCTCTCCTTCCTGTACCACCCGAATTATTTTTGCCATAGTAAAAAAAAAAAAAGCTAACGTTACTGGTATTTTTTTATTTCAGAATATTACAGTGGTACAATTGTTTTGGTTACATGAATTGCTTTTGTACAGATTCAGCCAAATTTATAAGTGTGCCCATCACTCAGACGGTGTGCATTGTACCTGTTAGGTGTAAATTTACCCATCTGCTCCTCTCTCCTCCCACCTGCTTGACTTTGTTGAGTTTTACTACCATATGTGCACATGAATGTTGATTAATTAATTCCAGTTTTGTAGTGAGTACATGTGGTGTTTGTTTTTCCATTCTTGCAATACTTGACTTAGAAGAATGGTCTCCAGTTTCATTCAGGTTGATACAAAAGGTATTAGTTCACCATTTTTTTTATGGCTGAGTAGTATTATATGGTATACATATAATCACGTTTTATTAATCCACTCATGTATTGATGGCCACTTGGGTTAATTCCATGTCTTTGTGACTGTGAATTGTGCAGCAATAAACATTTGACTGCATGTGTCTTTTTGACAAAATGATTTTTTTTCCTTTGCGTAAATACTCAATAGTGGGATTGCTGGATCAAATGGTAGGCCTACTTTCAGTTCTTTGATGTATCTCTACACTACTTTCTATAGAAGTTGCACTAGTTTACAGTTTGCAGTCCCACCAACAGTATATAAATATTTCTTTCTCTCTTCATCCAGGCCAGCATCTGTGGTTTGGGGACTTTTTGATAAAAACCATTTTAACTGGAGTTAGGTGATATATTATTGTGGTTTTGATTTGCATTTTCCTGATGATTAGAGATGTTGAGCATTTTTTCATATGTTTATTGTCCATTAGTCTTATTTGAGGGAATGCTTGAGGATAATTTTCAAGATCTTGCTAGAAATCTAAATATCCAGGTACTAGAAGCTCAACAGATACCTGGGAGATTCATCACCAACAGGCATTCACCATGTCACATTTTTATCAGACCAGCCAAAGTTAACATGAAAGAGGAACTCCTATGAAGTGTAAGGTGAAAGCATCAGGAAACTTACAAAGGAAAACCCACCAGACTAACTGCAGACTTCTCAACTTAGAGCTTATAAGCCAGAGAGACTGGGGCTCCATTCTCATTTTTCTCAAACAGAATAATGGCCAGCCTAGAATTTTTTATTCTGCAAGATTAAGTTTCTTATATGAGGGACAAATAAAAACTTTATCAGACAAGCGAATGCTGAGGGAATTTGTCAAGACCATACCTGCCCTGCAGGAAGTACTCAGATCTGCATTATGCACTGATCAGCAAAATAGATACCCACCAGTGTAAACTTATCCAAAAGCTAAAGTTCAGAGCACAGATAATGGGCTCAAGAGGTAAAACAAAGCAAAAAATTTCTACCCAACAGAATAAATAGAAATCCATCCCACTTATCAATTCTTTCAGGAATTGTGAATGATTTGAACTCCCCGCTCAAGAGACACAAGTTGGCTGAATGAATAAAAAAATATATAAGCCAAAATTTGCTGTCTCCAGGAAACATATCTAATCCTTGAGGACCCATGGAGACTCAAGGTGAAAGTATGGAAAACAATATTCCATATCCACACAAATTCAAACCAAAAGAAAGCAGGTATAGCCATTCTCATATCAGATAACATAGACTTCAACAAAAGTGAAGAAAGACAAAGATGGTCATTGTATAATGACCATTTACCATTATATAATGGTAAAGGGAACAATTCAACAAGAAGACATGGCAATCCTAAATATTTATACACCTAACTCAAGTGCACCCAGATTTATAAGCAAATCCTACTAGATCTAAACAAAGTAGTAAACAGCAGCCTTGTAATAGGTGAGTACTTCAACACCCCAAGACAGAACTAGACAGATCCTCCAAGCAAAAAATAAATAAAGAAATACTGGACTTAAATAGGACTCTAGTGAAAATGGACCTAACAGACATTTATAGAACATTCAACCCCGATACTACTGAATATACAGTCTTCTCATCAGCACATGAAACATTCTCTAAGATGGAAAACAGACCACAAAACATGTCTCAACAAATTTAAACAAATAGAAATTATATCGTATGTCTTCTCAGACCACAGTGGAATAAGACTAGAAAGCAATTCTCACAGACATATTCAATTCTGCACAAAGTCATGGAAATTAAACAGCCTACTGATGAATGATGATTGGGTCAAGGAGGAAATTAAGATGGAAATCATAAGATTCTTTAAACTAAATGACAAAGGAGGCACAAGTTATCAAAATCTGTGGGATTTAATAAAAGTACTCATAAGAGGAAAATTCATAGCCTGAAATGCCTACATCAAAAAAATAGAAAGATTAAAAATTAGCAATCTAATTAATAGTTTCAAGGAATTGGAAAAGGAAGGGAAAACCAATCCCAAACCCAGCAGAAGAAAGGAAATAACTAAGGTCAGAACAAAATTAAATGAAATTGATAACAAAAGAATTATACAGAAAATTAATGAAATAAAAAGTTGGTTCTTCAAAAAGATAAACAAAATTGACAGACCTCTTGCTAGATTAACCAGAAATAGAAAAGAAAGGACCCTAATAGGCTCAATAAGAAATTTAAAAGGAGATATCACAACAGATAGCATGGAAATACAAAATATCACCTCTGAATACTGTAAAAATTTCTATGCACATAAACTTGAAAACGTTGAGAAAATGGACAAATTTTTGGAAACACACAACCTCCCTATGTTCAATTATGAAGAAATAGAACTCCTGAACAGACAAATATCAAGTAACAAATTTGAAGCAGCAATAAAAAATCCTCCAATGGAAAAAAGTCCCAGACCAGATGGTTTCACAGCCAACTTTTACCAGACCTACAAAGAAAAACTGGTACCTATACTGCAGAAATTATTTGATATCATCAAGAAGGAAGGAATCCTCCCAACTTGTGCTACCAAGCCAATGTCACCTTGATAGCAAGACAGGAAAGAACACAACAAAAAAAGAAAACAATAGACCAATTTTCTTTATGAATATATATGCAAAAATTCTCAATAAAACCCTAATAAACCAAATTCAGCAGCACATCAAAAAAATAATCCACCATGACCAAATATGTACACTGTATTCCAGGGATGCAAGTATGGTTCAACATATGCAAATCTATAAATGTTCAACACATAAATGGAAGAAGAAACAAAGACCATATGATCACCTCCGTAGATGCAGAGAAAGCACATGACAAAATTCAGCACCATTTTATGATAAAACCTCTTAACAAAATAGGCATCACTTTACCAGACTTCAAGCTATAGTATAAGGCTATAGTAACCAAAACAGCATTGCATTGGCACAAGAACAGAGACATAGACCAGTGGATCAGAACAGAGAACCCAGATATAAAACCATCCTCATATTACCATCTGACCTTTGACAAAACAGGTGATAACATGCACTCGGGAAAAGAATCTCCATTCAATAAATGGTGCTGGGAAAATTGGATAGCCACATGTAGAAGATTGAAACAGGATCCACACCTCTTACCACTCACAAAATTAATTCACAGTGGATAATTGACTTAAACCTAAGGCATGAAACTATGTGAATTCTAGAAGGAAATGTTGGGAAAACTCTTATAGACATTGGTCTAGGCAAAAAATTTATCAAGAACACCCCAAAGACAATCACAGCAACAACAAAAACTAACAAAGGGACTTAATCAAATTAAAAAGCTTCTGCACAGCCAAGGAAACAATTAATAGAGTGAACAGACAACTTATAGAATGGGAGAAAATATTTGCATCCTATGCATCCAATAAAAGGTTGATAACCAGAATCCATAAAGAACTCAAGCAAATCAGCAAGGAAAAAAATCAAACAAGCCCATAAAAAAGTGGGCAAAATACATGAACAGAAGATTTTCAAAAGATTATTTATAATGTTCTTAGCTAATAGTTCAATTTTTATTTTAAAAAGAAACTTTTAAAAGGAAAAGCTATATCGTATTGTAAGTGAAGAGCTAATATCACTTAATATATAAAAAGTAACTTAAAATATGATACTATAAAAATTTTAAAACAAATGTCAATTAATCATATATCACTTGTGGGAGTGTAAAAGTACAGCCACCATGGAAAAGAGTTCGGCTGTTTTTATTAAAATCAAAAAAGTATACTTATCATAAAACCCAGCACTCTTCGGCAATTGATACTGATGTTCAGGCAAAAACATGTACAGGGTTGTTCATAGGATCTTTATTTGTAATAGTCAAAACCTGGAAAAAATCTAATGCCTTTCAGTGAATGAAACAGATTTTGGTACATACATATCACAGACTGCTATTCAGCAATAAAAAGAAACAAACTAATGCTATGTGCAAAACAAGCAGGTAAATCTCTAGAGAATTACGTTGTGTGGAAAGAGTCAATCTCAAAAAGTGCCATTCTCTATGATTCCACGTACATAACATTCTGGAGGTTATATACTTTGAGAAATGGAGAGCAGAAGAGCTTGGCATGGATTAGAGTTTGAGGGGAGCAGAGATGGGAAAGTAAAAGTTTGAGAGGACATAGGAGTTATAAAGAGGCAGCACAAGGGAACATTGTCATGATAAAACAGTTTTACATTGTGATCATGGTAGCAGTTACATGAAACTATGTCTGGGATAAAATTGAATAGAACTCTACATATACATGCAAATAAGTATGTATATGACCAGTGAAATCTGAATAAGCTCTGTTGGTTGTAGCCAAATCAATTTCATGACACTGATCATGTAATATAGTTATGCAAGATGTTAAAATTGGGGGAGATTGGGTGAAGGGTGCATGGGACCTTCTTGTATATTTTTTTACAACTTCCTCTGAATCTGTAATGACTTTAAAATGAAAAGATAAAAAAGGCTGTCCATCAGTTTGTAACCTGAAAGATCACCTTTGCCACCAGCAACATATGAACCGTGCTCTGCCACAATGGACTCTGTTATGCTGCCCCTTTCCTTGTTGATTTGATTAACAGTAAGTTCTAACTCAGCTTCAAAATCTCTCTTCAAATGCTACTACTTCTGAAGTCTCCTCTAATTTTCTTTTTCTGGAGTGGACTTAGCAAGTCCTTACCTTGTGTTCTCATTGCACTTGATATATATTTCCATACTAGCAGTTACATTCCTTGTATTTTTCTTTTCAGTCCTATATCTACCATTAAACTATAAGAAACTTGGTGGTATTTCTCCATTGTTTATTTTCTTTGACATTATTATACTACCAAATTTTATTGAATGAAATCTACTTAGCTTTGAAGGGAAATTTTACAGCAGATTAGATCATTAAGTATTAGTATAATTTTGAAAGTATAAGTATGACGGTCCCATTGGGTAAAACAGGAGGTTTCTTGAAAGTATGAATTCAGCATTATTGAAAGTGAAAGTTATTGCAACAGGACTCTACTTGAATATAGGTAAGCGTGTGTTTGAATGAATACTCATGTCTATGTGAGTGTGTGTGTGCATATATATACACATACACACATGCACACACAAATGCAATAGAATACTATGGGTATAGCCAACTAAATAGTATTATTATAAGTTCCTTTTAACATCTCTAGTTATACACTTCTAGGAACTCAACCCAAAGAAGAATCATTTGATAGCAAAAATGTTAAAGGAAAATTTATAATGATTTTAGACACTGGGTGTATATCTAAAGAAAGAAATAATTATTAAATTACATATTTTCTCTTTTTTTTTTTTTGAGACAGAGTCTCACTGCGTTGCCCGGGCTAGAGTGCCATGGCGTCAGCCTAGCTCACAGCAACCTCACACTCCTGGGCTCAGGCAATCCTTCTTGCCTCAGCCTCCCGAGTAGGTGGGTCTACAGGCATGTGCCACCCTGCCCGGCTAATTTTTTTTTTCTCTATATATATATTTTTTTTAGTTGGCCGATTAATTTGTTTCTATTTTTAGTAGAGATGGGGTCTCGCTCTTGCTCAGGCTGGTTTTGAACTCCTGACCTTGTGTGATCCTCCCGCCTCGGCCTCCCAGAGTGCTAAGATTACAGGCGTGAGCCACCGCGCCCGGCCGCATATTTTCTCTTAATCAGACCCACTAGTCACTTTTTAAAAGGCAACTGTGTCTTGATCTTTTTAGTGTAAAAATTTTAACTGTCTTTGCATGTTCGGTTTAAAAAAATTAACAAGTTGAGCACAATTTATCCTTAT
>CAUYRT010074378.1:0-13971 GCA_963574885.1 Lepilemur ruficaudatus | reverse complement strand
AGATATTCACAGTAATTACATATAAGTTTGTATATTACCAAATGATCACAACTTTTAAAAATGCCCAGCAAAAAAAAAAATTGGAAGAGACTACATTAAAATATTAGTTATTACTAAGTGAAGAGCCTAGAAGAGACTTTTTCCCGTCTTCCTTTGACTTTTATTTATTTTCAAATGTTTCTATCATGCGCGTGCATCGTTTTTATAATGGAAAGAAATAACTGTAATTTTAAGAACAAAAAAAAGGAAAAGAAACATGAGAAAGAGCCCATGGATTTGGAGAATGGTGAAAGAATTGTCAGTTGAGGGATGGAATGGGGGAAACAGGATTGAGGTTCCTATTAATAATTACTGAAATTTCTAGAGCACTTTCTGTTTTTCCAAGTGCTTTAACAAAGCACAGAGCTTTGTTTTTGCTTCCCCTCTGACTCTCCCTCCCCCTTCTCTCATTTCCAGAGGGGGCAGGTTGGGGAGATGTCTTTTCTAGTATTAGGGATGGGACTTTTTCCTCGCATATCACCCACCCTTTGGTCTTATGTCTGGCCACAGGGTGTTGACATTCAAATGTCTAGAACATGACCCCTCTGTTGTCTCTGTTATCACATCATCCCTTCCCTGAGGCATGAACCACTGGAATGCCCTAGCTAACTGAATTCATTCATTCTACAAATGTTTATTGAGTGTCAACTATGTGCCAGGCACTATTTTAATCACTGGGTACACAATTGTGAACAGGACAAAGTCTGATGGAGGAAGGACTGAGGGTACAAGGGCATGTCATGGGGGGAAGCTGCTCAGTTAATATTTCTGAATACTGTCTCACGGTGGTTCCAATGGCTCTGATGCCACCCTGGGTGGGAAGGAGACCCTCGAAGGGCAGTTGTCACTGCTGATGTGGCAGGTGTGGAGTTGCACCAGGCTCCACAGTTCACTTGCTGTGGAGCCTTAGCCAACTGACTTCTTTTGAAAGCTCAGTGACTTTGTTGGTAAAATAGGGATCCCTAGAGCTGCCTCATAGAATTGTGGTGAGGATTGAAGGGCGGGGTGGGGGGATAAGAGCTGGAGTGTGGGGCCTGGCTCAGAGGAGGTACCCAATATGGAGCAGCTATTCAATATGGTGCTAGGTATTTTGTTTTTTCTAAATCTCTAGGATTTTCTTCGTGGGACTGCAAACCTCATTTTGTCAGCCTCCAAATTCCTGTCATTCAACAAACTGACAGACTTGGCAAGAGGCTCTAGCCCTCAGCTCTGCAGAAGCAGAAATTTGATTCTGTCAGGTCCAGAGGGTCCAGTCTGGGTGAACTTAGGTTGACAATACTCTTGGGAATTTGGTGAAGGAACCAGGTGTCACATGGCTCAGCTACAAATAGGACCGCTCCTGCCCAGTGACCTGAGTACTCATATCCACCATCGAGGCTGGAGGCGAGCTCTTAGGGGCTGTCAGCTGTGAGGCTGGGTCTGACCCACCACCCTTCACTTAATCCATTGAACAGCACTGTCAGTAGATGGTATTAGCCCCATGTTTACAGGTGGACAGCAAAATCTGAGGCTCAGAGAGAGCCTGCATTCCCAGAAAGGAATTGGAGTTAGTTATTAAAATGTTGCTTAGATTCCAGGACCAGAACAAAAGGGAGGAGGACTGATTTACCCCTAACCCGTGGAAGGGCTTGTGGTTAGGACCAACTCTGGGGTGGCTGGGATCAGGCAGGGGAATGCTGCCCTCTCAGCAGGGGATTCCTGTTGTTTTGGATTGCTTCTTCTGGGCCCATGGCCTTAGGTGCCTCCCAAGGAAAGACCAGGAGAAGGATTCTGATTGGCCTGGCTTGGGTTATGTGACCCTCTAGCGCCTGCTAGAACCACCCCCAGGGAGGGGGCCTGGAAGACGGCCCCAGCTGATGTCCACCCACAGGACATTTCACCTAAGCCTCGGAGAAGCCTGGGAGCTGCTTCTCTCCAGGTTGGTGTAGTGTTCAAAGGGGATGCTCAAATAGGACCAGGTCCCCAGCTCAGAGGGCTGGAGTCTGATGTCAAGTCTACCTTGGATGGTACAGGTCTCCCCTTCCCCATCCCAGGAGATCCTCTAGTATTTCTGTGTTCATGGAGATTTATGCTGTCGCTTTGGTTTTAGGCACTTTCCCTTCACTGTTCCACAGGCCACGTGCAGGAAGTTTCTTTTAGTGGATGACTATCTGTTGCCTGTCTAGTGGCCCTTACTTCCTCCAGACCTGGCACCTACTCTTACTCCACAGGACATTGGAGACCCTTCCTCACCGGACGCAGTTGACTGGTCCAAGAGTGGCCACGTGACTCAAGCCAGACCAATGAGCACAGACGCCCTTAGGGGGCCAATGCTCTGAACGGCAGCGTGGGGCAGCTGTTGGTACCCATGCCTCTCACCCTCTGGAGCAAGACTGAGAAAGAATAAAGCTGATGTGCAAGGGAGGCCTGAGATGTCCTGGTCCCTGGTTTGATTTTTCCTGAGACCTGTTGTTTTCACAGTTTGGCTTTTCGATCCTTTCTTGGATTTGATGAGTGGGTAACCTCCTTTTTCTGCTTATTTGCTAGTCTGAGGTGGATTTGCAGCCCAAAGTGTGCAAAAAGAATTTCCCATCATTATATATGAACATAATAAAGCCTGGAATAATAGACTCAAGGCAGGTGAAGTGTTGGCTCCATCTGATTTTACGTATGGGGAGACTGAAGCCCAGAGAGGGGCGTGAACCGCCCAAGCCACACAGCTGAAAGGCAGGCCCTCAGCTGTCTGCCAAAGGACCTTGCCCTAACTCGGACACCCCAGCCTTATTTCCCCCTGCCTCAGTTTCCCTGTCCTGTCCCTGTGGTCATTCAATTTCTGACATAAGGTAGAACCAGATGTTCTGATGGGGGCCTCTTTGAGTTCTCAGGGCCAACAAAGGCTATTATTATTTAATTACTGCAAATTGTAATTATGAGGGAAGGTAATTGCCTGCCCTTTCATTATGGCGCCTCTGCCCTTTCGCTCTGGCATAGAAGGGAGCTGGGCCGGGATCTGCTGTGAGGCTCCAGCACAGAGGGACTGTGAGCCTAGCTAGCGGAGGGGCTGTAAATAGCTACTGCCCTCAGCCTCACTTTCTGAAGGTGAACTGTGGATGATAAAGCCCTCTCACACCCATGAATTCCTTCAACTCTATAGGAAAAGGGGGCTTAACACTCACGGAGCACTGGCTGTCTCCTGGGCGCAGCGCTGGGCACTCTACCTTCTCTGGGTGAGATCATGCCCATCAGGTGCCCAGCAAGATGCCTCGCTTATGGCAAATGCCTGAGAAGCGGTGCCGTGTGCTATTTCTAATCCCGGCACACTGCTCCGTGGAGTGAGGATTATCAGCCCCATTTTATAAATGGGATGACTGAGATCCCCCAGGTCCTAAAGCTAAGTGGGGACCAAGATTTGAACCCTGTGTGCCTGACCTCAAAGCGCTTGTGCTGTTGCCTTACAACTTGCCACAGTTACTGTTGGCCCATTTCACAGTTGAGGACACGGTGGTCCAGAGATGCAGCATGGCTTGACGCTGCATCCAGGATTTAACAGAGGCAGGACCTGCCTAGTTGAGGCTCTGACTTGCTGCTCGTTCCCCTCTGCCTTCCTGTCCTTCCCCTCTGCCACCTCCCTTTATCCCATAACCCCTAGCTCACTACTGTTGGTGACTGATGGCAAAAGATGACCAAGACATAGTCTTCACCCTCTGGCTAAGAAAACACTAAGCTAAATTGCAGACCTGGGAGCCCCTGAATAAGGCTGGCCTATGTAACAGCTGTCGCTGCCCATGACAGACATTGCTAATCAGTCACAGCATTCTTCCTGTTGAGAGCCCAGTTTCCTAGCCCTTTGAGATTTAGATAAAAATTGACTGGAATTTCCTATCTCCCGTTTTGTGGAAATCCGATGATGTCCCTGAGATCTCTTTAAATTCCAGTAACTTACAAAGTCCTGGTCACTTCCAGCTCCAACTTCCTACTCCCAGACACCTTTGTCCTCTCCTCTCCCATTTTTCCTCTCTGCTCAGTGCCAAGCCAGGCAAGCCAGTGCCAACCTAACACCCTGCATGCAGCCCATTCTACTAAGGTTTAAGGAGAGAGCATGGGGTTATAGCACAGCAATGTGAAGGGCAGAGGTTGAGTAATAGATATTCCTGTTCCTACCAGGCCTTCAGCCACTGGCCACTGGTCACCACTCTTCTCAGGCTCTCCCATGTTACTGATCCCCCCACACTTCAAGACAATGCTCACATATTTCAGCTTGTCCATTTTCTGAGCCCCTTCACCTTCAGAAATTCAATCCCCATCACTTTTTATGGAGTGAATGAACAAATATTTATTGAGTGTACAATCTGATATCAAATCACGTAATTAGAAATCTGAATGCAGAATTACAGCTGGGATAAGTATGAACAAAAAGAAAAGGAGAGGTTCATGGAGCTATGAGAACATCCTGAAGGTAGCAGAGGGCCACCCTCAGGATGTGGCTGTGGCCAGGACATGTTGGGTGAGTAGGAGCTCACTGGGTGAAGGGGAAGAGAGGTGTTGTCAGGTGGGGGAGCACATTCCAAGAGGAGGGGACTGCCTGTGCAAAGGCCCTGTGACAAAAGGAGTCAACATGTCTTCCAGTAACTCACAGGGATCTTGTGCGGCTGGAGCACAGAGGCCAAGAGGATGAAGGGGTTGGCAGGGGCCAGACCATGTAGAGACTTGGAGGCCATATTCCCCATCATTTTCTCATGGGGAGCAATTTGGACCTCCATCTCCCGCCCAGCTAATGGACAACCTTGGAATATCCAAAGCTCCGTTAACATCTCTGCTTAACAGAGGGCCACATGATACTCCGCATCTCCCCAGAGAAAGTGGTAGAAGTTTTCCCCTCCCTGCCCCACTTCCCAATGGGGAGAGTAGAGTACAGATAGATTCTGTTTCACACCAACAGAAATTATGCCACTGCCCTAAGAAGACAGAGCAGCCCGTTTGGGGTTCAAATGACACTTCTCCTCTGGGTCATAAAGAGGGAGGGACAGATGAGAATAGCTGGAGAAGTTCCTTCGGGGGTGGGTAAGTGTGGGCTGGTGTTCTCAGGGAAGGTTTTCCAGGGGAAGTGGAGTGGGAATGGGTCTCCAAAAGACAGGTAGTTAACATTATCATGGCCTAACCCACACAATCTCTTTTAATACCTGCCCTGTGAAGTAGATATTGGCATGCTCAATTTGCACAGGAGAAAACTGAGGCCCAGAGAGAGGAAGGAACTTGCCTAAAATCACCAGCCTTTATGTGCCATAGCTAGGGTTCAAAACCAACTCTGTTGGACTCTTAAGCCTAATCTATTAACTCAACTCCACACCCTCCTTGAGGGAAACAAAATGAACCATGGCGAAGGTGAATGGGCAGAGAACTCACGTGCTCATTCATTCATTCTCTCAGCTGATACCACGTAGCACCACCGTGCAGCAGGCACTACAGTGGAAGATGTTCTGGACCGGGAGTTAGAGGACCTCAACTAGAGGCCTGGCCCTGAGATTCAGTTAAACACTTCCCCTCTCTGGGCCTCAGTTTTCCTCACTGTGAAATGGGGATAATGTTTCTGACAGCCTCCATCTCAGGACTACCGTGGGGGTCCAAGTAGAAAGTGCATATGTTGGTGCTTGAGATTGTCTTTAGTTCTGATGGGAGGTACACCATTGTGAGGGACGAGAAGTGGCTGGCTAGCTTGACCAGTGGGACATTTAAACTGAGACTAGGGAAGAATGTTTCTGACAGAGAGAACAGTGTGTAGAGGCTCTGAGGCAGGGAGGCGCTTGCCACATTGAAGGGACAGAAAGGACAGTGGAGCCGGAGTGGAATGAGGGGGACTGTGAAACGACACTGAGGGCTTATACACACAACAGGTAGAACACAATTAGGGGCTAAACAGTAAAAGTTAAAAAAAGGGAGGGAGGTTGATGGGCTGGAACAGACATGGAGGGCTTCCTAGAGGAGAATAAGGAAGATTTGCAGAATTGGAGAGGATGAGAGAGGGCTTGCTGTCCATTGAGTTGGCAAACATTTATTCCAACACGCCATGATAAGCGCTTTGCCAGGAGTGGGGCCAAAGGACCATGGAGACCTTGGGAACCAAAGGAAGGTGCCTCTTTCCATGCAGAGGATCTAGAATGGCTTCCCCGAGGAGGTGATGTTTGAGCTGAGCCTTGACAAGTAGGTGTCCATTAGAGAGATAAGAGATGGGGAGAAAAGGACTAACAATGCCAGGCAGAGAGAAGAGCACATGCAGAGGCTGGAAGACATGAAGGTGCACAGTGTGTGATGTGTTCAGGGACAGGACAGCATCTGGTGTGGCTGGATTTGGGGGGGGGGAAGAGTCTGGGTGCCAGTGGCACAGAGCTGAGTTCAGTCTCTCAATCCCTGGCTTCCTGCACTTCACCCCACATTGCCTCCTTTCACACCATATTAATAGCATCTTGGAAGGTTCTGGGAGGCTTTTTAGAGACTGTCTAAGCTAAGACCTGAAGGATAAGTTGAAGGTGGCCAGGAGAGGTGGGGAGAAAGGGTAAGGGAGGGTGTTCCAGGCAGAGGGAACAGCATGTGCAAAAGGTCTTAGAAGGGAGATGGCAACGCAGCTCACTTGGGCTGGCTGGGGCATGGCTTTGCAGCTGGCTGGAGAGGAGGCTGGTGAGGCAGAGACGGGCCCGGTCATGTTGCCCTCCCTTCCAAATCCCCCAGCTGACCCCAGCTCAGCAGCCAAAACCTTCAGGATGTGTCTCCCATCTTCCCCTCCACCCTAAACTTCTGTGCCTTTGCTCTTGCTGTTATGAGTGCCTAGAATAATGCTGATGATAACATAACTTTTTGCAGGCCCGTAGAATGTGTTATGTGTGTGACAAGCCTTATTTCATTGAACCTCTCAGACTACCATGGTTGGTATCTTTTTTTTTTCAGTTTTTTTTGTTTTTAGTAGACTTTATTTTTTTATAACATTTTTAGATTTACCAAAAAATCGAGAACATATTACAGAGAGTTTCCATATACCTTGTCTAATTTTCCCTATGAGTAACATCTTATGTTACTATTTGTTATAATCTGTTACAATCATTGATGGATACTTTGTTGATACATTATTATTAACTAAAATCCATAGTTTATTTAGCTTCTCTTAGTTTTTACCTAATGGGTTTTTTTCTGTCCCTCCCATCTAGATTACCATGTTACAATTAGTTGTTACATCTGTTTAGGCTCCTATGGGCTGTGACAGTTTCTCCGACTTCATGTTTTTACGACCCGACAGTTTTGAGGTGCACTAGTCAGGTATTTTGTCGGTTGCTCCATTATCGGATTTTGTCTGTTTCTCATGACGAGACTGGGATTATGGGTTATTGGGAGGAAGCCCCCAGAGGTAAAGTGCCATTTTCATCACACCATATCACACGTCCGTACTATCAACATGGTATTGTGACTGTTGATGTTGGCCTTGATCACTTGTCTGAGGTCGCAGTTGTCAGGTTTCTCTGATGCAAAGTTCCTCTTCTGTCCCCTCCCTTTCCAGACTGTACTCTTTGGAAGAAGTCACTATGTACAGCTCACACCCTGCACGGGTGATTTGTCTCTTCACCCCCATTTATTCATTTATTATCTCAAGGAACCGCTCAACAATGGGTTGGTACTTTTATCATCCTCATTTCTTGGAAACTGGAAGGCCTTCCTTTCTCCAGCCTTCCGCCCCACCCCCAGCCCAGAGCCAATTTCTGAAGACTTCGCCCACCTCTCTGGGAAGAAGAGTGGCCTCCGCTGTGTTTTCCCACCGTGCTTTGTAATTCCAACTAATCCATGCCACACGTGTTTATTGTGCCCCTGCTCTGGGGCAGGCACTGTGCTTGGGGCTTGGAGTTGAGAAGAAGTGGCCCCTGTGGGCCCTGTCCTCAGGTTGCTCGCAGTGTTTGCCGTCCTGTGCTAGACTAGCATCTCCCTGAGAGCAGGGACTTTGTCCAACTTGTTCACAGCTCGCAGGGTCTGATGCTTAGGAGGTCCTCAGTACCTATTGACTGAATTGGGAAATGCTTTCTGGAGGACAAGCAGACAAGGGCAGATGATTTTGTGTGTGTATCCTTCCCCGGGGACCGTGCGCTCCCTGAGGGCAGGGACAGCCCTGATTCATCCTGGCGCAGAGGCTGGGCCCCAGTGGATGCCACAGAAATCCAAGCCGGTGAAAGGACCCAGGAACTGGCGGCCTCCTCAGGTGGAAGTGAAGTTTGGAAGCTGACACAGCCCGGGAGGCCGAATCAGGAGGACTTGGTGACTGATTGGCTGGGGAGGGTGAGGCGGGAGGAGGAGTCACACAGATGGTTCTGAGGTCTGGAGCTGGGGGACAGCCGGTGCCACCTCTGACAGACTCTGCGAGAAGAGCCGCTGCCAGCTTCAGGCCGCCCCATCCGTTGGGGTTCAGGCCTAGGGCCAGAGAGGGGTGGCCTGGCTTGTGCAAACTTCTGCCCCCCACCCCCATGTCCTCATCTTTAAAAAAAAAATCTCAGCTTGGATTTTGAGCGAGATCGTTTGTTATCAGGTGTGAGGGTCCATTCTGGGGGTCCCCTCCAGCCTGCCGTCTTCGAGGGAGACCCCCAGGGGCAGCCTGGCACCGCGAGCGCTCGGCCTGGTCAGGGCCGGAGCCGCCAGGCCCGGGTCCCCAGCCCGCCATCTCCCGGGAGGGGGGTGGCGAGGCGGCGGCCGGGCCTGGGCGGGACAATGGCCGCGGCCGCCGGGGCCCCGGGAGCCCCCGCGCTGGGGAAGGGGCTGTCCTAGGGCCGGGCGCCGGTGCCCTCCCCGCGCGGCTCGGGCGGGCGGAGGGGGGCGAGGAGTTCCTTTGTGGCTCTGCCTCCGGCGCGGCGCGGGCGGGGGGCGCAGTGCAACTTTGCGAGGCGGCGGCGGCGAGCGCGAGACGAGGCCCCGGGGCCCGAGCGGGGCCCCCAGCGTGCGGCCCGCCCCCGCCCCCCGCCCGGCCCCCTCCCCTCGCGCGCCGTCGCCAGCGCCCGGCGCTGCCCACTCGCGGGAGCCCCCGGGGCCGGACGGGCTGCGCAGCCGGAGAGGCGGGGGCCCGACGCGGCCCCCCCCGGAGCCGGGCGCCTGGCGCGGGGGCTCGCCGAGCGCACGGGGGGCCGCGCGGCGCTGCAGACCCAGCCTCCCGCCGCCGCCGCCTCGGCGCTTGCAGAACCCAGAAGTGAACAGCAGGCGACCCGGAAGGTTTGCGCGCGGCTCCGCACCGAGCCGGAGCCGGAGCCCGAGCCCGGAGCCTGAGCCGGAGCCCCAGCCCGGCCCTGCTCGGGCCGCCGGGCGCGGGGCTGCGGCCGCGTCCCGGAGGCGCCGCCAGCACAGCCAGGTCCGTGCGGGCCCGGGGCGCGCGGGGAGCGGGCCCAGCGGCGCCGGGCGCCTGCCCGCGGGAAAGTTGCTCCGAGTTGCGGGCGGGGGCCGTGCCGGGGCGCGGGCGCTGTCAGCGCGGGCCGGGGCGCTCCGAGGGCCCGGGCCGCCTGCGCCTGGGGCCCGGCCCGGAGCGGCGGCGGCGGCGGCGGGACGCGCGGGGTAGGAAGTGTCTCCCGCGGCGTGTCTGGGGCTGGTCTCCGAGTGCGTGTGTGTGTGTGTGTGCGCGCGCGTGTGTGTGTGTTTTCTTAAGCCGGGCTATTCAAACCTGCTGCAATTCTCCGGTAAACAATGATTCATGGGGCTTAATGCAAATAAACGGATTGCAAACGGCGCGGTTCGCGCACTTTGCAGCCGGCCCGGTGGAGCGGCCAGTGCCGGATTTCTCCCTTTTTTTGCAGATCTGCAGAATATGGCGTCCCTGTCCTGTTTTAAAAATAAGCCAGGCTGCCATTTTTGTTTTTCTTTTGTCTGAAAATTTTAATAAAACTGTCTGAGAATGTGGGAGAGGCGGCTGGAAGCAGAGGGGGCACCCGAAGGGTTGGCTTTTTTTCCTTTTCTTTGGCGAGAGCCGCGAGCCTTTCGGGGAGGTGAGACACAATGCAATTGCACTTTAAAGAAAAAAAAAGGGGAAGCTGCCGGGCGATTTGGGGGGCAGGGCTGAGAATTTAAAGTTAACTCCGAAAGTTTTCTTTTCTTTTCTTTTCTTTTTTTTTTTGAAAGGCAGTGAAATGCCGCGAAAGGATCTCGGGGCCCATTTCTCCCCCCAGCCAGCTGCCTTTGCAGGGTTTTTGGGAAAAGTTAACTGCCGGTTTCTTCGGAGCTGCGCTGGGGATGTGGAGGCTTGGGGATGGGAGTTTTGGGGGAACCGGGAAACGTCTTTTGGAAGGGGCTCTAGAAAAATGCCATTGTACAGAACTGTGTCCTCAGATCTGGGGGAGAGGGCTGGCAGTTGGGGTTGGGAGCGGGCCTAGGGTTTCTAGCTAAGACCCCTGGCTTGAGGAAATAATCCTGTTCTCCCACCACCCTGCCCTGGAGCAGTGTGGAACCTTCGGGAGCTGTGTGTGTGGTGGTGGGCCTGTCTCCTTCATGGGTGGCCAGGCCCCCCTGGTAGGTGGGGATCCTGCCCAGGCGCTGGGGTGACTCCCAGACCCTTCACTGAAGTGTGCTTGGCCGTCTGCAGTTGCAGAGCCCCTTCCCCAACTTGGTGGTCCGCCTGGCCCCCAGAGGTGACATCTGGTGGTGAATAGCCCCACACCAGCCGATGGTGGGCTTTTGGATGGGTGCAGGCCTGCAGCCCCAGGTGGTCCTGTCTAAGGGGAGTGGCAGGAGAGGTTGTCTGGTCTGCTTGTCCCCAGTGCTGTGAGCCTCTCCCCTGTGGTGGGCTCTTGTCCCTTTCTGCCACCCCTGCCCTATGCCCTGGAGGCTCCTAAGTTGGAAGCAGTTTGGACTTCAGTTAAGTTCCTGAAGTATCTCACTGGACAGGTCAGGGCCTGCTGGCTCTGCAGGCTGCTGAGGGGGTCTGAAGGTCTGGGGTGGCTGGTGCTGTCCAAGGCCTAGGGCAGGGTTGGGCCTAACCTTTCCCCTTTTGGGAAAGTCCATCTATCCTGGGAGGACCGTGCAGTCTGCCCTGAAACTGTCTAACTCCTACCCTAGCATTTCCTGGAGGGGAGAACCCTCTAGTCTCACTCCTGGTCTGTGTCCTGGCTCCACTGGACAGTGTGAACTCCCCGAAGACAGAGTCAGATGTTGAAGGCTGGGGTTTAGGGGTTCAGGACTGTGGAACTTGGCATGCCTGGGCCAGAGGGTACCAAGCCAGGCACTGTTTAGATGGAGAAACTGAGGTCCAGAAAGGGGAAATGACTTGCCCAAAGTCACACTGCCAGGTAGAAGAAGAGCTGAGCCAGGGACCCAGATGTTCAGACTCCCACTGTGGGACTGTCCCCACTGTTCTGCACTGAGGGCTAAGACCCCTGGAAGATTTGTTTTGGACAGAATTGGACTGGAATAGGGCAGCATGATCCCTTCACTCCCCCTCCAACTCCACCATCGTAATCCTTCCTGAGAGGATTGGACTTTACAGTTTGTACAGCATGGTGTACAGTTGTTACCATGACTTAGGGAACCACTGCTGGGAGAGGTTGGACGGTGGCAGAGGTGGCTTAAACTCAGGCCTGCAGACTCCTTGTCTGCACCTTTTCCCAGGTGGACTTTAGTGCTCGTGGGCACATTTGAGAGAATTTGGTCTCTCAAATTCTTCTGCTGACCCCAGTGACTGTGTAAAACTCCAGAGGCCCATCCTCCAAAGAATGTCAGAGCTAGAAAGGCCCTTTGAGGTCATCTGGGCTCAGAGAGGGGAAGCACCAGCTGGAAGTCACCTAATGATTTGGGGCCCAGCTAGGATCAGAGCCCTGGTCTACTGTCTCCATTCCTCTGTGAGATGCTCAGAGGGAAAGTGAACCACTCCAGCCACTGCCAGGCTCCACTGGGCCCAGGAGAGCATCAGTTGCTGGGGGTGATGGTCCATGGTGATGGGGCCATGGAATAATGACCAACACTTGGCAGAGACATGGGGAATGTCTCCCCATCTGTAGTCTTGGGAGGCAGGCTGGTCCCAGGTGGAAAGGAGGAGGCTGGGATGTGGGTGAGATATGGACTGGGTCTAAAGCCAGGCTGGCCCCAGCTCTTCCCTGGGTGGACACCACCCTGCCCTGCCCCTCTAGCCATTCCGTCCTCCCTCCATCTGTTCATTCTTCCACCACTGGTTAGTTTATTCACTCATTTGTTACTAGATCATTCCTTTATTCTTTCACTGTCCATTCATTAGTTTCTTGGTTAGTCATCTCAGAAGTCCATCTGTCTGTCTGTCCATCCATCCTCACCTCGGCTCACCCAGCCCAGGTTGGACAGACATGTGAGTTACAAGTATAGTCCTCCAGGCCCTAAAGCCAACAAGAAACAAGAGGTCAGACTGCAGGTGCATAAAGCGCTACCCAGGGCAGTATTCACTGGGTGCCTACATGAATCCCCAGGGAAATTCTCAGAGAATAGGAGGCTTGAAAACAGCAAGGGGTTCCACAGACCATCGCAGTGTTGGACATGGGTCCTGAGATCAAGTCCATGGTGTCACATGGCTGTGTGACTCCAAACACATTCTTTCCCTCTCTGAGCCTCAGTTTCCTCATCTCTGAAATGGGATACTCTCTGTGACTCTCTCATGGGTTGTTCGGAGTGATAGCAAGACAGTGTCTGCCATGTCTCCCAGCCCCGACCCAGGCACAGGGTAGGAGCTCTGTATACACCCACCGAATGATAAGGATTGTTGTTTACCATCCTAGGCCCTGCCTTGATTTTGAGAAACATGTTGATGGTTTCAGAATGAGCCAAATGATCCAGGGGCTCTGAAAGCCCTGCTCTGCCTTTTCGTTCTCCTGCTGAAACTCTTCTAATGTTTCCTAGGCATTTAGAAGAAAAAAAATCCAAAGCCCTTTTTGGGCCTACAAAGCTCTTCATGGTCTTGGTCCTGCCCACCTGTCAACCTCAGTTCTCCCTCCTCACACTGGAATCTCACCACCTCCAGCTTCTTTCTGCACCTAGAATTTACAAAGCCTGTTGGCAGGGCCTTTGCACATTCCCCCGCCTGGAGTGCTTTTCCCTAAGTGTTTGCATGGCTGGCACCTTCTTATTTCACAGGTTTCCACTTGAATGTCACCTCCTCAGAGAGGCTTCCCAGACCACTTGCTCTAAAATAGCTTCCCACTGCCACTCTCTGTCACATCAGCCCCTTTTAATTTTCTCTTGTGGCTCTTATCAGTATCTGAGACCTTTTCAACTGTTTGTTTATTTGCACTTCTTGCCTGTCTGCGCCACTAGAACATGCCGAAGCGTGTGAGCAGGTGGCTTTGCCGCGGTGTGGCTGGGGCCTTAGCAGAGGTAAAGAAAGGTGAGTGAGTCCAGGTGTGGCAGCAGCCCTGGTGGCCGGGCGGTGCCTGGGAGATGCAGTTCTCCTTCCCCTGGGAAGGTCAGGGCTGTTGTCAGGAAATAACACAATGATTAAATCATGGAATCTGAGGATCCTGGTCTCTTCCAGTCTCAGAACCATCTGCAAAGCTTTCCAGCTCAGAACCTTTGGACACTTGGATCTTAACATGACCTGATCTTAGATTTAGACTCTTACAAAGTGGGCTTTCAACTGCCTTATTTATTTAGTGGCACAGAGCAATCACTTTGTGCCAGGCCAAAGGCTTTATAGATATTAACATAGTTAATTCTCATTAACATAGTTAATTCCCATTTTACAGATGAGGAAACCGAGGCATAGAGAGATTAGGTAACTTGCTCAAGGTCATGGTACTCATTGGGGCTGTTGCAGGGATTTGAACCCAGCACTCTAGGACTCCTCCTTAGAATCCCTCAGCTGTTGAGGGGAAGCCCAACCTCACCTCACCTGACCCCTGTACAGAGCAAGATTCCCTTTCCTACACCCTTGACAAAAGGGCCTCCGGTCTCTGCTAGAAACCCGCTCTAGTGAGCACCCTCCTCACCAGG
>CAUYRT010074376.1:0-21384 GCA_963574885.1 Lepilemur ruficaudatus | reverse complement strand
TTTTTCCCCCTAAGAATTGGGATTATGTCGTATGAGTAGATTTCATTTGTTTGTTTCACTTTCCCAATTAAAAGTCTTCAAAAAAAATAATCTCAGATTGGGCTGATAAAATTTCAATGACTAAAAAATAAAACATAATTAATGCAACGATTTGGCATATAGGATACATCCATTGTTACAGAGACCATCCTTCTATGTAGGACAGTCTCTACAAAAAATTATTCCTGAAAAAATCAATTTTATTGAGGAATAATTTATATAGAATATAATTTACCTATGTTACGTGTAAATTTGAGGAGTTTTGACAAATGTGCAGTCACGTAACTACCGTCACAATCAGGATGCGAGCCTTTCTACCACCACAGACAAGGGTCCTTGTGTCCTTCTGCAGTAAATTTCTTTCTGCCATCCCCAACCCCTAGAAATCACTGATATGCATTTTGTCACTGGAGCATTTCTCACCTTAAAGTTCAGATAAATGGATTCATACTGTAAATAGTGTTTTGTGTCTGGGCTTTTTCACTTAGCATGATGTTTTGGACTAGATATACTATAGTTTGTTTATCTATTCATCATTTGAAGGAAATTCGACTTGTTTCTAGTTTTTGGCTGTTACAAATAAATATGCAATGCATATTCATGTACAGGCCTTTGTGTGGCCGTATGTCTACATTTGTCTTGTGCAGCTATGCATGTGATTCCTGGGTGTTTTACATGTATCTTTAATTCTGTAAGAAACTCCCAAGCTGTTTTCCACAGTGGCTGTACCATTTTGTACTCCCACCAACAACGTGTGAGTCTTCCTGATGTTTCGCATCCTCACCAGAACTTCTTCTTGGTAATTTTTAAAATTTTAGTCAATCCAGTGGGAAGGCAGGACTATTTTCCTATGGTTTTGATTGACATTTCTTGAATGATTAATGATATTGAGCATCATTCCATGTGCTTGTCTGTCATTTGTGTATCTTCTTTGATAAAGCATCTTTCACATTTTTGACCATCTTTTATTATGTTGTATCTTCTCAGTGACGTGTTAAATTTTTTTATATACTAGATACAAACATTTTATCATTTATCTATATTTCAAATGTTCTGTACTGCTTAGGAAAAAATGAACAATCCTAAATTCTAACTGCTTCTCACCCAAAGTATGCAACTTAGCATCACCTGTTTGAGAAGCAGCTCATTGTCAAATAAAATGTCATGAGTTAGTGTGACTTCTATTACAGGACTTATTTGTGAATCCACCTTTTGTGGTCTCTTTCCATGGCATTCGAATATTCACGTCACATCTTTTCCAATCCATAGTCACACGGGCCTCCTGTACCTCCCTCTATTGCAAGTGCTCTGGGGAACGAATGGCTAACTCAGTGACATGCTTAACACAACACCTACACATTTAATTCTGTGAGTGCATGCCTTTCAATTTGATGAAACTGTCAAAACATTTTTGCATAGTGCAGTGATACATAACTACAAAGACAAAAAGCACTATTTTATTTACATAGAACTTTTTTTTTCCTGTTTCCACGTTCATTGATAATTATCTTCCCCTACTTTGCCTTAATTTTCTGTTCCTTTGTCTTTCGTGACTTCTTGAATTGAAGACTTAACTTACTAACTTTTCATTTTTATTCATGAAAACATTTAAAATTATACATTTACTTTTGCCATTAGTTTTTAGTTTATTTTTCATTATGGTGAAAAAATGTTTTTCATATTTTCTTGTTTGGGATAAAAGAGGCAGTTTTCAATGTTTTTATTTTGACCTTATATAAAATTAATGTTTGACAACATTCAAATAATACTTGAAAAGGAGATGGATTCTAAATATTTGTAAGATACAATTTTCCACATAAGTATGTGTATTAGTCAGGTTCTCAAAAAAAAACCAGAACCAATAGGATATATATATCTATGTGTGTGTGTCTGTGTGTGTGTGTGTGTATATATATAGAGAGAGAGAGAGAGAGATGGAAGAGGAGATTTATTATAAGAATTGGTTAATGCAGTTACGGAGGCTAAGAAGTCCCATAATCTGCCATCTAGAAGCCGAAGAGCCAGTGGTGTGATTCTGTCAAGGTCTAAAGGGCTGAGAATGGGGTGTGGGAGGAGGGGAGACAATAGTGGTGTCAGCTAGGGTCTGACTCTAAGAACCAGGAGTGCTGGTATCTGAGAGCAGAAGATGAGTGTTTGAGCTTAAGCAGAGCAAGCAAATTTGCCCTTTCTCCACTTTTTGTTCCATTCAGGCCCTCAGTGGATTTGATAACACCCACCCACATAGGGGCAGGTCATCTGCTCTACTCAGTTCACTAATTTGAATGTTGATTTCTTCTGGAAACACCCTCCCAGACACCCCCGGAAGTAATGTTTTACCAACTTTCTAGGCATCTCTTAGCCCAGTCAAGTTGACATACAAAATTAACCATTGCTGCATGCTTCTATTTATTAATAGAATTAACTATTAAATTAAAATCTAAAATTTACATTAAACACTAATTTAAATTCTTATTATTATTCAGATACTTTATTCATTTAATGTATTTAATGTATTTTAATAAACTTTAATTGAAGCTTAAAATAAAGTTCATAAATAGTATACATAAATATGCATAAATATAGTGCATAAATATAAATAGTATAATAGTCTGACAATAGAATTATTATAAATAGAACACAACAATATAACCCCATCCAGGTCAAGAAATTGCTCCCTATGTCTTTTCTATCCACTCAACCTGTCAGACACTGAGCAATGTGTGAAATTATTTTTCCCCAACCACTGTTCAAAATAGAGATCTCCGGTACTTCCCAGGAGCTGCTAATCAGAAGCTTGGTGGTGGGTCGCAGAATCTGGGAAATTCTGAGGCATCTTATCAAGTGACAGAATTTGGGAGTAGATGTTTTCCTTCTTGAATTCTAACTGCTTTGAGTTATCTTAATTATGCATAGTTTACTGAAGCTACATTTCTTCATGTGATTTATGGTGCTGCTACTGCTGTCCTAGTTTGAGGCTCATTTTGTTTTGCCCATAATAGAATGCAAACTCTTCACACTGTTTCCAAACTTATCTTCCAAAAAGAAAGTTAAGTCCAATTAATTCCCTCCTTGAATAGTGAACACCTATAAAGTTTAAATTCCTCAAGATGGCACCGAAACCGTGTCATTATTTGGGTCCATTCTACTTGCCGTCATTCCTCTTCTCACCTTTTTTTTTACTTGTCATTCCTCAAATACAACTTCCTCCAATCCTCAAAGTGTCACCAGAGGTTTATCAGTGTTGGGGTTCATCCTGCTTCCATTCACCCTTTGCTCAGCCGCATAATAAAACTTGTCATTCCGCAACAACTTATTAATTCACCGCTTAGTCATTTCACCTGGAATGCTCTCTCTTTCTTGTCTTTGTTCATTTCAATTTCACTCATCCTTAAAACTTCCCATCCAACACTGTCTTTTCCATTCCCCACTGAGAATGATAATGACACTTCCATCTGGGTTGCTGCTGTCAAATGTCGTCCATTTTCTAACTTTACATCTGCCTTGTCCCATAGCTGGGGCTACCTGTCACCTGCAGCTTCAATTCCATTTCAGTTTCTAAGACCTATCTTAACCTTGTTGAGGAAGAATTTCAGAGAATCTGGTCTACGCTTGTGGAGCTCAAGCACTGTTATTAAAATCCAATATCACTTTTTTGACCCAGTATTGAAAACTAGGTTTTAGCCTTATTTCTGGGAAACTTAGTCTTTGTTTATGGAAATTAGGTTCTAGACTTGTCACTAGTATACAGGGTCTTATTATCTGTCTCTGCCTGTAGGATCACTCCTTGCTTTTGCCAGGCTCACCTTCAACTTAAAAAGGTCCTGGAGGCTCATCCCTAAATGCCACCTGCCAGGCTGGGTCTGTAGTCTGAAAATATCTCCCTATTGCTGATGCCCTCCTGGCTTTCCAGGCACTGGCTTTCTGAGGATTGGATCCCGCAACTGTAGCCAGCTGTTGCTATTCCTGCAGCTGCACCCTGGGTTGCTGATTTGGTTTAAAGTAACATCCTTCCATAGCCCTACTGAGCACTGCGATGTATTTTATAGCACCACACATATTTTTTTTTTCATCTTAGGGAAATGCAATTAGTGTAACACTAAATGGAAATTATGTGAAAACTTTATTTTGCTTGGAAGAGTCAAAGTAGTGAGCTATCTGAAGACATGCATTTCATGCCATAGTTCATAATGTCAACCGTTTTTTTTTTAAATTTCTGCCCTTTTTTCACACATCTATTTTTCAGAAGAAAAGCTGAATGCATGAAGAGTTTACAAGAACAAAGTATTTAAAATGTAATGGCTTCAAAATAAGGAATTTTTTCCTGAAACTATTAGTCATGTACACACTTTCAGCTTTAAATTCTTAAAAAAAAAAACCCAAAAAACAAAAACCAACTGTATTTAACACATACAAGGTACGATAATAGAGAGGTTTAAAAATATATCAGAATTTTGTATTCTTCCTTAAGCACAATCCCTGATAGAGCATGTGTTGGGTTATAGATTTTGTTTTCAAAAATCTGCCTGTGCTAAATAAAATAGAAAAGCAAATTAAAGATGAAACTTTAATATGTTGTACATTACAAATGACATGACCATTATTAAGATACTCCAACTGCAGAGAGAGAAAAGGTATGAGTTTCTCTTTCCGTATTTTAATGCCTCATAGGTAAAGTTATTCACAATAAAATAAACTTAAGGACACGCTAGGTAATAACCAGATCCCCACAATCCAGCCCATCCCTAATTATTATGTGTATAAAGCACATCCTCTTTTCACACCTCCCACTAAAGGAAAATGAGATATTTTGCAGATAGTAAACAAAAAGTGAATTTCTCTTCCTCTCCTTTTTTTCCTTCCTCTCCTATTGCCTTACAGTCTCAGTAACCCAGGTGTTGCAGCCAGTTTAGTCTTCACCAGGACAGATGACCAAAGAGGCCATCAGCAGTGATCTGGGTGATGCCCCTTCCCTAAAATGCCTTTCTCATTGCTCAGGCACCAGGTTTCCACCATTAGAGATGAATTCCTTTGGATAAATCATATTTCCAGGAATAATTGATAATAATGACATTTTCAAAGTTTTATTTATTGAGGTCTTAAAATGTAAGACAGAGAGACTTTAAGTGGGCAGAGAAATGCAACTGAAGTATAAAGGAAATGATCTAGAAAATATTCTACTGAGAAGGGCTACCAAGAGCCAGGAAGAACATCCAGGCAGCAGAGACTCAGGGGACAAAAGGGTCTCTTTCCTTCTATTCTTCCTTTTCTTACTCCCTTCAGTTGGCTGAGTGGGGGGCTCCCAAAACCATCCAATCACCCCAGTACATTCAGACTTTTCTTTGCTGTGTGATAGCAAGGGAACTTCTATCCTGACAACTGTTTTGCTTTATTCTCCATCTTTAAGCAAAAGTCTAGAGAATACAAAGAAAATCTTATTAATTATATTTTATGGCTTGACATCTTAAAGTACACTAATAGAAAAGAATTTTGAATTCACAGCTATTTGAAAAAAAAAAGGAGTGGAATGGGGAAGAAATCTTTACCAAGTACACATCAAGTACTTGTCTTCATATCATAATAGCTGACTCTGTGCAGAATATGCTTTCTACAATTTCATTTGTTTTTAAGTACTTTTAAGGAATTATCTTTTCAGAGCCCATATTGAAAAATTACATTATATTTTACAATACCTAGCATACTTTTCTATCTCAGGAAAACATGATTAATGTAACACTAAATGGCAATAATTAAACACTAAATAAAAATTATAGGAAAGGCTTATTTTGTCCTGAAGTGTCAAAGCTGTGAGCTATTTGACAGCAGGCATACATTCAATGCCGTAATTAATTCCATGTATGATTTTGAGTGCTTTACAATTTATAATCACCACAATGACCAGTGAGGCAATGAGGCCACAATTTATAATCACCACAATGACTACTATTAATACTGTCTCCATTTTACATACAGGGAAACAGAAGGGTTGAGTTATTCGCCGAGAGTCCTGGAGCCGGAGTTTGAACACAGGGAGTCCAGAATCACAATCAAGAGCAGTATTTTATGCAACCACTTTGTGACAATCTTGTGACCCGGGAGACATGACTATTTGAGGATCATTCTTAATTCATAATAAGCTTCCTCTAACGTGAATAGAAATGTGCTCTTTTATCCAACTCTATAGGGAAAGGAGAAAGGTAAGAAATATGGACTGGAGACTATATATATGTTGGTTAGATCAGGGTTGGGCCAAAAGGCAGAATCAAGGATATTATGTGGTGATCTATATAACCATTTAAAATGTAGCTATTTAAAAATGTAAAAGCCATTCTTGTCACGTGGGCCATACATAAACTGGCAATGGACCAGATGTGGCCTGTGGTCTGTAGTTTGCTGACCTTTGTATTATATAAATGAATTAGCTTGATGCCTGTATATAATGAGTAGAATCTTATATGACTACCATTATTACTCAGGATTTTGCACTCATGTAGAGCAAATCTTAAAAGCTAATTCAGAGGCTGGTTAAATTATGTATGTAAAATTGAAAAAGAGAAATTATTTATTTTCTTAGCGGTAGAACCTTCTTCTATTCTCATATTCCTGCACTGCTATGAAGGGATTTTTTTTCTTTGAATGAAGGACTTTGATGAGGTCTGAGACAGAAAACCCCAAGAGGCAGTCTTAAAAAACAATAGATGACATGCCTTTTGAGGTGGAAAGGAAGAGCTAACTTCAGATTTCCTTTCTTTTCCTTTTTATTTTTATTTATTTATTTTTTTAACCTATTGGGTGTTGCAAGCTGAGAGTCAAAGCTGAATTGCTCAGGGCAACAGAAGCAATTATAGGAGTTTTTGTGTGTTGGGAAGATGGGTGTAGAGTTAAGGAGGAGAGAAACTTGGATCGGAAAGGGGCCTTGAAGAAAGAACAGATATGGTTTAAGGAAAATTTTGAAAATATTACAGTGAAAAATATTTCCTGTTTCTCCATATATTTATGTTATTTGCTAATGTTTTTTAAGCTGGGTCTCTTTTAGGATGAGGTTTTAGGGAATGTGAGAAGAATCTCATTGGGGACACAGGGCAGAGCCACAGTCAATCACGGAGATGTTCACCTGTCTGGGTTTCATGCTGCTTAGTTGATTGATTGAAAGCACAGCTTAGGGGTCAGACAGAATTGGTTCTAATCTAAAATTCCATTTTTTTTATTAGCAGTACATGTTGAGAAAATACTTGACTTATATCAGCATTAATAGCTTTGTCTGTAAAAATAAATAAAACTTATTTTGCTCTAGGAATAAGTGAAATAATATCTACAAAACGCTTAGAACAGAATTTGCTAAGGAATACATGCCCTTGAAAGCCTAATTGTTATTATAGTTAACAAAGGCCACTTAAGATATATGATCTGGTGGGAACTTCAGGTCCTAAGGCAAGCAACTTCTCTGGAGGCAAAGGCTAGAGAATCAGAGGCAAGAAAACCAAAACCGCATCATCTGTCAGTGGTGAATGCTTCTCAAACTCTTCCATTAACCTACACTTGAGAGCAAATGAGGGGAACTAGGGTCTGGGGAAGTGGCTCCAAGCAACCCCACAGATAGGCTATCAGAGAAGGAGATGTCTTGTGTTTAGACTTGTCTGATTACTCCAGCAGTACCTGCAAAGGCTGACAGTGCTTGCCTGTTGACATTTGGACCAGATAATTCTTTGTGGTAGTGGTTGTCTCGCACATTGAGGAATATTTGGCAGCATCTATAGCTTCTACCCAAAAGATACCCATAGCACTTCTCTTCCTTTAGTTGTGACAGTCAAAAATGTTTTATTATCAACATAATCAAATGTCCTCTGGGAAGCAAAAACAGCCCTGGATGAGAACTATTGATCTATCAGAACAGTTTTAATTCCCTTTGACGACCTCCAGAAATAACTGCACAAGGGAGAGGGATTGGACTTAGTGAAAAACAAGAGGCCCTTTAGTGGCCAGCGGAGAGAACGCTGGTGAAACGTGAGTTACTTAGATGAGGACTCAGACACTGAAGGGCATGCACCCACTGGTGAGATGTTTGAGTTCCTTAAGGGTGTGTGATTTCTGTTCTCAGTCTTGAAGTACAACTGAATATTTTGAAGTATACACTGATTGGTGTTAGCTTCTGAACTCCAGAAGTCTAGAGGCCTCCCAGCACCATCTTTGGCCCTTCGGGTCTTTACACTGATGTTCCTTTGCTTGAAAACTTCCTCCCTGAGGACCAGTTTCCCCCAGCCACCTTCTTTTACTCCCTTAGCTCACCCAGTCTTTTCTTGACCCATTTCTCTGCATTTTTCCTATCTCGGCCTAAACACTATTTCTGAGTATCCTTCCCTGAGGCTGCAGACTGGCTAGATACCACTTTGATTTCTAGCCTGCTTAGTGGTCACTTGTTTCCTCTGGAATAAAGATTTCTGAGGGAAGAAACAATATCTAGTTCAGTTGTGTGTTCCTATGACCTAGTGTGGTGTCTAGCACATGGTCATCATCACAACGTATTGGTTGAATAAATGAGTAATTGCTTAGCAGGAAATAACCATGCCTTAGGTGGGTATGGTGGCTCATGCCTGTAATCCCAGCACTTTGGGAGGTTGAGGCAGGAGGATCACTTGAGGCCAAGAGTTCAAGACCAGCCTGGGCAACATAGAGAAACCCCAACTCTACAAATAATAACAATAATAAAACAGAAAAACCAGCAGAGCCTGGTGGTGTGTACCTATAGTATCAACTACTTGGGAGGTTGAGGCAGGAGGATCACTTGAGCCCAGGAGTTCAAGGCTGCAGTGAGCTATGATAGGGCCACTGCACTCAAGCCTGGATGACAGAGTAAGACCCTGTCTCTAAAAACCACAGCAACAAAACAAAAAGCCCACCATGCCTTGAGTCATCATATTTTTGTATATTGTTTAAAAATATATTTAGCTACTACTTAGGAACAAATACTATTATATTAATAAAGTGACATTGAAATCATTGCTATTTCTTGAAACCAAAGAAAGTGGTATCAGATTTAGAGGTGACCTGTTTAGTGGTAAGGAATCAAATAATGAAGCTAAAACGAATTGTATGATGTGAAAGTTGAAGAGGACTTTCCTCGCTTTGAGTGGAATATTGTTCTGTTTGTAATTTTCTAAGGTTGTGCTTGGAATCTGTTTTTCTCATTTTATTCCCTGTTATTTATTGTTCTGCTCTGTATATTTTTTCGTTAGAGGTCTAGTCTATTTGTGCTTGGTTTGCCCTGAGGGAAAGGATGATGCAGAACTCTCATCTATCTCTGTTACTATGTATTATTACTTGGGAAACGTCAAGGCAAATGCCATATAAATAAATAAAAACACTCCAGAAGCTTCAGCTCTCACTGTTAGGCAGCAGGGAGAAAGCGCGAATGTTTAAGTTTTAAGAGATAGACTTAATAAAAAGCTGTCATTTTCCATGGTATGAGAAGAAAAGGATATTTGTCTCAACTGGCTTTGTTATCCGTTTATAACAATGGCTATTTGGTTTTTATCACAGCCTGAAAGTCTCACTTCTGTGGGGCTTAGTGTCCATATTCCGCCATCGGATAATAAAATTAATCTATTGAAAGGAGGATAATCTTTTTATTAGGTGAATGTGGGCAAAACAGATTCATTTTTCATTGCTCTGGGGATGAATTTCTGGTTAGTCTCTTTTTGGTTTCCTCAATCATGGGAAGTATCAGTGAAATCCAGGCAGATTTACCTTCTTCTAAACTCCTTGCGAGGAAACTCAGTTACTCTCAGATACTGGTGATCTCCTTCCTGATACTCTCCTAGCGGTAGGGTGAGGGAAGGTTCAGTCTGTTTATATCATCTACTTGCAGCTGGCGGCTGACATATAAATGTAGAGACTGCCAGCACGAAGAGGAGAGTGCAATAATTTTAATAAAATTAGAGTGAACCTTCTCTAACTTTTCTCCCAGAAGTGAAAGTTTACTTTCACTTTTTTCCCAGAGGGGTTCAGAAATTGAATGCTCTAGTAAAATGAGCATCCTTGATAATAGAGACTGATTCCACTGTCCTTAATGTGATATGTACACTATCACAGCACTTGTCATCATATATGGTTTATAAATTTTCAAATAATTAAAATCCTAGGGCTCTGAAGATATTATTCCAGGCAGATGCTATTAATGCATGGTAGCGATTCACTAAAAATGACTTCCAATGAACCATGCCCCCAATACCCATGCTTTTGTATTGTCCCCCTCATATTGAAGCTGGGCTGATCCTGTGACCTGTCTTTCCAATAGAATGTAGTAGAAGTGATGATGTGTCTGCACTTCTGAGAGCCTGAGCTGCCCTGTAAGAAGTCCTATTGTTCACATGGAAAGGCAACATGGAAATACTATAATGTACAGAGGGATCATCTGAAGAGGAGCCACCCTGAGACTAAAGGGAAAGAGAGAGAAACTCAGCTGTCCCAGCATCCCACTAAACCCAGCTGTCCCTGCCGAGGTGCCATGCACATGAGTGAAGCCATCTTGGACACTTCATCTTGAACACTGACCATGGAGCCGCGTTCTGACTGCAGTTGCATAAGGAGCTTTGTTACCAGCAGAACGTACAACTGAGCCCCACTCAACCCATAAAATCATGAGAAATAACAGAATGATTGTTCTCTTAGACCACAAAGGTTTGAGGGTAATTTGTTTTGCAGTCATAAATAACCAGGATAGACAACCTCAAAGGATTTAGTTAGGTCTTCTTACATTATAAGTAAGGAAACTGAGAACTGAAGACCAGAGCAGTGAACTCATTTGACCAACGTTACCAAGTAATTTAGGAGAAAAAAACGCTAGGATTAGCGTTCAAATTAAAACATCTGTTCACTTTGCTATGCTGAGTTACTTTAAATATATGAACTATTAAAATTTATCTGTGACCCAGCAATTCCGCTTTTAAGAATATGTCATTAGAAAATAAGAAATAAAAAATGTCATGTCTAAAGATGTTCATCACTATATGATTTATAATAAACAATTGGAAACGAACTGTAAGTCAAAATATAGGGGAACCCTTAAGAAATCTGTTGTCTTTATGTTTACAAAATAACATGTAGCCATTAAAAATAATGCTGATGAATATCATGAAAAACACATGCTAAGTGAAACAAGTATAGCACATGAAAACAGGACACAAAATGCTTTATGTCAAATCCCCCAAATTGGCATTTTTTTTCTTTTAAAGAGTAGGTTAAAAAAGCAGACTGAAAAGATATCACCAAAATATTAACCATAATTATTAAGAAGTAGTGAGATTAAAGGACATTTATTTTTTTCTACCTCTTCCACATTATTACCCTATTTTCATAAGAGACATATCTTTTATCTTGGAAAAATAAATGTGTACAGGAGAATAAAACTATACTGAATTTAATTTAATGCCTTTTGACTATTTAAAAGATGCTTTTGGATTTTCAGAGCCCTTTGAGCAATACTTGTCATTTTACAGTGCTCTGTGCTGACAGAGTCAGAGAAGGCGTGGTCCCCATGCACTTTATTACCACTCCGATGGGTCCTTTTCTTAACATGATCCTGATGTCGGCTTAATTTAGTTTGTGTTTTTCTTATAAAAAGAGTGGGAACAAAATAAAATTCCATTCTGGTTATTTATATTCTTTGCTTTTTTTTTCAATATTGCATAATCAGATTTATAAATAGTATTTAAAATACAAAATGTATGTCACTTACTATATGAAAAAGTTAAAATGCTATATGATGACTTTAAGTTGGTATTCTTCTTCCTGTTTTCCGTTCCAGTTTCTAAATTTGGGATGGATTAATTCAAAAGAAAACTGCCTGTCTCCATAGAGAAGAAGTTACTGTGGTTGAAAGTTGTTAACAAGCTTCTTATTCATTCAACTAAATTGCAGGTAAGTCTTTCACTTAAATACCTACGCAGCAAACCCATTTCTCAAGTGATTTATTTTATCTCTGAAATTTTAGGGTACATTGGAGAATAAAATACCAAAATAAAGATTTTTTATTTGTTAGCAATTATTTTAAAACGTGAACTATGGGTCAAACTTTTTAAAATCTAATTTACATTTTTCAGATCAACTTTTAAAGTTGAATTCTCAAGTCTCCCTCTCTTACCTGTTGTTTTCCATACTTTTTAACTTCTCTAGTGCCTGATTGTGACCCAGGATAGGTTCAAATACAGTTTAATTGTCTGAAAAGGCTGATAAATGGAAACATAACACTAAGGTGTAATTAACTTTATGTACTTTATTAATTTTATGTGTCATCAGTACCTGGTGAGTGTTTTTTTCTCCCTGACTTCCAGGACCAGAGCAATCACAGATGGTTGAGGTTCTGAATACTTTCTCCCCTAGATAAATAAGGAATAACATGTAATTTGAAAAAAGTAGACAAATCTATATAGACCAGGATAATTACTTTTCTATAGACCAGGATAATTACTTTTCTGTAGTTTACTTATTTAATGGTTACAAAAAAGTTTAATCGTATGTTCATCAATTTGCAAAATCCTGGGGAGTGAATCAGTCTTTCCGGCATTTAACAAGTACTAGAAATTTATTTTAGATTAAAACTATTAGAGATAATAATGCATACAATTCTAACTTATGATTCTTGTTTATTCAGCCTGTCATTCAACAAATAATTATTGTGTCCTTACAGTGTGCTGGCAGTGTTCTAGGCACTATTCTCAAGAAGGTTACAGACCAGTGAGAGAAAGATACAAATACATGGCACAAAAAAAAAATCATTATAACATATCACAATATATTATGATAATCTGAGATAAACACTTTATTCAGATATGTTCAAGGTAGTGGTTACAGGGATACAAAATTGTCAGCATATGTCATCAAGCATTCAAGAATTAAAAACTTTTTGTTACAGAACATACAAACACAATTGCAAACTCACCTTCATTAGTTGTTAATCTTATTTTTAAATCTCATCTAATCTTAGAATAAAGACATTACCATTAATAGCTTAAAAAGTGTGAGATTTCATCTTTGGGTGATTTCAAGTTTGAGCAGCAGCCTAAAATTTTATATGATGAGAAAATTAAATATCCTTTGTTTTAAACAATTTACAGTTTAGATTTCTTCTCTTTTCTTTGTAGCCTACAAACTTTGCACATAGAGCTTTACATATATGTAAGAGTTATTTATGAAAAAAGATATTTACCAGACATTGTGTAGATTGTACACTGTACTTAACTTCTGGTGCCTGTTCAGTTTTTATTTCTTCCAAAAGAACTGCTGTCCACCCACAGTCTCTAGGTACATTTGTAATATGTGACTCCACCCCTTACTGCAAATGACTGGATTATAGGGAAACACATGCTCAGTTGGTCCTACTATATTTTCATGCCCTGATTTTGGAATTGGAACACAACAATTTGAGTCTATTGTAGGTGCTAGATGTAAGAAGACATGCAAATTTAGTAAGTTGAGGCAGAGGCTGCCATTTTGGCACCCACTTTGGGAAAACATGCAGTGAGAGAGAAACAGATAAAACTGGTCTTCAGCAAGAAACAGGATAACAAAGAGGAAAAAGTTAGATTTTCAATTCTAGAGAACAGTTTTTGCTCCTGAAAACTTCCAAGTGCTTTTTACCTGCTCTGGCGGTGTTCCTGTCCCTGAGAGCTCAGAGATTACACAGAATATTTACAGGATTTTTCATTCTTCCTAACTTACTATGAGGGAGACTCTGATTCTTGACAACTAAGGCAATAGTCTTTTTCTAATTCATAGCAAAGTGTAAATGTGTAAATGTGTAAATGCCAATTTTACCAGGAGTATTCCATAGGAGATATTAAGCTCTTTGGTTAGATTGTAAGCTTTTAAGGACAGGGCTTTTATTTCACCATTTATTCATAGTTCATAGTACAGTGCATAATACAGAGTAAGTGCTCCATAAGAATGTGTTTAATCAAATGAACCTGGAGGAGTAAATGAAAATTTGGTATATCTGCAACATTCGTTTTGTGGTTTGCCCAATTATTTGTGATATCAATGGATCACTCTAACCTTTTTTACTTGTTTCTTTCCCATTTTAGATGTATAATACTTAATTTTGGAATGGAGAGAAAACATCAATGGAGTGTATTTTGGCAAATGAACTATAAAGATACATATCTGACAATTATTAACCACTGGCTTGATCTTTGGCTAGGGCATCAGCCAAACGGCAGCTTACTAGCCTTTAATGCTTTAAGGACATCTGGTTGTTAATTGTTCATTCTACGTTCATTCTCGCTTTCCATTTCTGCTTTTATTCCCCAGATGATTGGATTGGAGGAACTTTCAGAATGATTGTACAACAGACTCATGCCAGCCTAACTCTAAAATGTTGATGTCGTCTAAATCATCGATGAAGGAAAGCTTGCGCTCTTGTTTACCTTCCAATTCAAAGACTTGTATAAGGGCTCTGAAAAACGACGCTGTCAGCTACTGTAGTGTTGTTGGCCTTTCCCTGCATTGCAGCTTTTCATAGAAGGCTCAGGTGAAGCTGTCATAAATCAAACAAACTAAATGAATTAGCTTTTCTTTCTCACAGAGTGAGAGGTCATTATCTTCCATAGAGAATTCAGTTAGTAACAACCAGAATGGAAAGTTCTGCAAAATTGCTGTTCCTACCCCCTTTTTTCCTGCTTGAGTAAATCACGATCATGACCATTTGTTTGGTCTCACTTTGATCCAGGTCTTTTTTGAATCATGCTGTACTATTTTCTACAAATACTGACTTTTCTGCAACTAGGGGTAGAAATAGTGGCCACAGGGAAAGGATCGGAGGTAGACAAGGTCAGAGCAAGGGGCTGGTATTGACTATAGAAATGTCAAAAATCTCTACAGAAGGGCAATGGAGATTAACAGAGGAATGCTTTGCAATTAAGGAATCATTTTTTCCCTTTTCTTCTGTCAAGTAGTTATTGTTACCATGTATGTTTATACATTTGTATGTTTTGATAAGTAGGCAGGAAAGGATGCACTAACAATGATATAGCAATCTGGGACAAGGTGAAAGATGTCTGTTAACTTGCACTTAATGAATTCTCAGTCATTTTGTTTGTGAAAGTGACAAAATGAAAGACAAAAATTTGTACCTGGAAGAAACAGTAGTGCCTATATAATAATTATTAATTGTTATTAATATTTATTTCAATTTTATTTTATCTGAACATCTCATTTCATTTAGTATTTTATCTGAACATCTCATTTCATTTAGTATAAAATAATGAGTCTTCAAACTGAAATAATATTGAGATCAATTGAAAATTAATGGCTACTCCCACTGCTTCACTTGATCAGCCTTTAAAAAATAAAAATTAAAAATTAAAAAATTAAAAAAGAAAAAGAAAGTTAATGGCTAAACCAGGGGTGTGGAACCTTTTCATGTTGGAAGTCCACATTAATTTAGCTACAATCAAATAAGACTACATTCAAGAAACTGCAATTAGATATACTTAAAAATGTACACTATTTTGTAAAAATATAACTACTGTGTACTTAATAATTTCAAAAATAAAAACTATTAATTTCAAAGTTAACTAACCTTTTAATGACTGTTGTGTCTGCTTTTTCTTGGAAAGCATTTGAATATTTGGTTGCAGCACAGAGGTCCACAGTTTCAGTTGGTCCTCTAGACGGGTATCAGTCATTTGTGACCTTAAGGGTGTCTTGATTTGGGTTAAGTAGGAGAATATAGATTCCCAGCAATAAGTGGCTAAACAGCAAGAAAGCATTTTTCAGTCATATTGCCAAATGCAGTATTCTACTGCATTTTTCTGCTTTCAGGTGGATCTTTCTTAGCATCAATGACTTTAAAATGTCATCTACTGAGAGCTCAATCAATTCTATCGGTAGTTCTTTAGGTGCCTTGGTGATATCAGCTAGGTGAGGCTGAAATGCTAATTTGAGTGTGTTGTCATGATTCTCAAAGTCAGTGAAGCTTTCGTCGTATTCTCCAACTAAAAGGTTTATAACAGCTGCATATTCTTCAAATGATTAACATATATCATCCTGTACATCAATGACCTTTGCTAATTGGGGAAAATGTTCATTTGAAATTTCATTTTGATGAAATGTTTTGAAAAAAAGTAGCTTTTTTTGAAATGCTTTAGCATGTTACAAAACCATGCCTTATTGTGTTTGCAGGAAGATAGTTAACAATACTTACAACTTGTTGCAAAGTATCACTTAAAACAGTAACTTTAGCACAGAGATTTTGCTGATGCAAGATACAATGAACAGAAATGAGAGCATCTGGATCTGTTAACACTTTGTTTATCTGTCCAATAAACTCTTCATGTTTTCCTGTCATGGAAGGTGCACAGTGTGTACATAACACTCACTAAATTTACCAAATTCAGTCCAACTTCATGACACTTATCTTGAAAGTTGTGGAAGATATCTATTCCCCGTGTTCTGTTTGCAAGAGTGCCCAAAGAGAGTAACTCTTCATAACAAAGAAAATCTTCTGTTATAACCCAAATGAAGTATAAAACCTGCACTGAGTGAGCTGTATCAGTTGATTCATATAAAGTGATTGAAGAATATACATTTCCCTTTTGAAGTATTGCATGAAGTCCTCCTGTTAAGTTGAAGACTAATTCATGCTGCTAGATCAGTTACAGTTCTGCTTGAAAGAGGCAGTCATTTGTACTTTGAAACGTTATCAGGGTCTAAGCTTCCTACAACTTCAACACTGCATTCTTTGACCATTTCTATATCACTGAATGGTTTGCCTTTTTTCTCGACTGTATAAGCTACTTTATAAGTTGCTTCAGTGGCATTATTTCCAGGTCTTATTTCTTCTTGAAAGAACTATCTTTGTTTTGGCTTTTCATCTTTTAATTTTTGCAATACAACCTTTTATGCCTCTTCCTCTAATTTAAAATGTTTGTGATCCTTATGAGTATTATAATGCTGATGATCATTGAATTTCTTTAATGTCTCACAAAGCAAGCAAATAATCTTATCTTTAGCAGAAATGAGATAATATTGCAGTTTCCAATCCTCATTAAAAAAAATCTGTTTTCTTCCTTCAGTATTTTCTTGGTCTTCTTTGAGACAATGGGCTATTTATTAAACAGAAAGAATTAAAAAATATTGTCAGGCTATGCAACTATTCACAAATTCCAATTCAGACAGAATCACAGCACACCTGTTGTCAAAAGCTGATAACAGCTGGGCATACTCAACCCCCATAAACTCTCACCAACCAGCCTTGTGTAGTAATGGTACCAGTCAGGCACAGGAAGTTAGAACTAAATCATGAGCATAGCTTACTAATGTTCTAATTGTGCTAGTCAATCTGGGAGGATGATTTCATTGAATTTTATTTTATTCTTTGGTATTTTAAAAAGTTCCTTTGAAAAATAAAATGAAAATATAAAAGATGAACACAAAAATATTAATAAAAATAAAAGGATTTGTTCTGTAAGGTTAGGATTGAGTCAAAAGTCTATACTTTGGGACCTAGAAGGCCACATGTGGCCTTAAGGCCATAGGTTCTCCACCCCTGGGCTAAACCCACATCTGAGTTAGTGCCCCCCTCAGTATGTAGCACTAATATTTTCCCAGATTTTTTTGAGGTTTGCTGGCAGATGATAAATATACACAATATATTTACGTACCTCCTGGAATTTGTAACACTAATTATCCCTGAGTCTTGAAATTTGCTCCATTAAGAATTAATTCATTGCACTGAAGTCAATCCGTGAATTAATTCTTCTAGTTGTTGTGTTTGTCTCTGTTGGACATTTACTCAGGTTTCTAAAAGAAGAAATGTGGTTGAAAAATAATTTTGTGGGAGGTTGTGAAAATAATTTTGTGGGAAGTTGAACAATAGGTTATTGGAAAAATTCTGAATGTACTCTGTTCTTAATGTTTCATGTCATTATAAATAAGTTTTAAGAGTTTTTTGCTAAAGAACTATACATGGGAATAAATATATAGAAAATAGTTTGGACTAATTTAAAATTTTTATAAAGATATCTATTTCAAACAAATGAAATTGACATTCATCCCAGGCAAATTTGATAGTGGATATTTTAAAAACTATGAATATTTAAAGAATAATTACTAGGATATCACATGGATTCCCTAAGAGTTTTGGAAGAAGCCATATCAAACTAATTCATGTCGTTTTTCATTTTCCTGATTGAATGATCAGGAATATGTACATAGCAGATATATGACAAATACGTAGAGGCATTAGCAAGGCATTTAACAAGTTTTCCTATGAGATTTTAATAAAAGAGTTTGGAAAATATAAACTAGACAGATCTAAAACAAATATATTAGAAAAGAGTTGAATGATGTTATTCAAAGAGTATTCATATAATAATAATCTAGTAGCTTAGCTATCATTTATTGAACATTTACTACATGCTGGAATTGTACTAAACATATGTATTATCTTATTTAATACTTACTATAATCTATGAGAAATATATTGTCATTTTACAGGTAAGGAAAATGTGGATTAACGACTAAGTTAACTTTGTCAATGTCACCCAACAAGCAAAAAAAGATGTCAGTATATGAACAAAGGTTTTTTGACTTGAAGGCCGTACTTTCTGCCTCTGGGTTAATATCACATTAGTAGAATATGTCTAGTGTTGATCTTGGCTCTGCTTAGTTCACTTGAACTACTTCCTTAAATAAAATACGGAAGGCATGCCCCAATGATTTATTGCATAATCATATAATTTTTATTTAACCTACTGGTATGAAATTATGGATCATTTGTATTACTGATGGATTGGTTTAATTTATTCTATTAATAACATTTTATTGGGCACTCATACTTTGAGTGACAGAATCAAGACCTAGAATCATATTGAAAATTGCTGTTATGAGGTTGAAATGAACAAGTTGAAATATAATGAAGATAAATGTTAGAACTGGCCCTTGGGTCTAAGAAAGCAATGAAAACATGTGAGAGAAGCAATACATATGGTTTAGCATAAGGAAAATACACTTTTGAGGCTTTGGCTTATGGTAATCTCCAAGAGAGGCAGCACTTTGGTGTGGGTGCTCAGAGAACCTCTCTCTGTAATCACAGGTTTGTTAACAGAAAGATAGAACGATGAAGGGAACCGTGCCAGACTGTTTACATTGATCAGACCACTTTTGGAATATCATTTTAAGTTCTAGGTGCCTTAAAGTATACAAATATATGTCGATATGAGATTGCTAAGAGTTAAATCGTGTCATAGAGAAAATAAACAAAGAATGTTGGTGGGGGGATAGATAACTAAAATAGCATATTAGTTATCTTTAAATATTAAAAAGTTTTTCAAGTGGAATGTAACCAAGGATCGGTATACAAAGTATAGGGTTAGCATGAATGGATGATTAATAAAGCAAAGTATTTTGTTTTAACATGAGGAAAAAAAATAATTTTTTTTTGAGACAGGGTCCCACTCTGTCACCCAGGCTGGAGTGCAGTGATATGATCATAGCTCACTGCAGCTTTGAACTCCTGGGCTCAGGTGATCCTTCCACCTCAGTCTCCTGAGCAGCTGGGACTACAGGTAGTGTGCCCCCTTGCCTGGCTAATTTTTTAAAATTTATTTTGTAGAGACAGAGTCTCTCTATGTTGACCAGATTGATCTTGAACTCCTGGCCTCAAGCGATCCTCTTGCCTGGACCTCCCAACATGCTGGGATTACAGGCATGAGCCACCGTGCCCAGCCCACACATTCTAGATTTTTGTTGGGATTGCTAATATCACATCTGTGATAATTTGCTGCTGTCCATGTTTTTCTCCATTATTTTTTCTTTTCCAGGAATTTTTGAGAATATATCTTTCTCCCGTGTTGTTTTGTAGCTCTATTAAAGGCTATTTTCTGTCATTTCAGTGGAAGTTGGGGTATAAGTGGAGTTTTATAGATATGCTGAGGCCACTCTCTTGATGTAATCCCTATTGAGTTTTAAATTGAAGAAATAAGTAAAAATAATCATGCTCATCTCATAAGTAAAAATAATAATATGAAAGATAAAATTCAGATGTATATAAAGCAAAAAGGAGTAAGTTTCCTTTCAAATCACATTCTAACTAACCATACTCCTTTTTTCCCTACAGTTTACCATATACCTTTCCATACTCTTTGCCAGGTATTTACAAGATTTACATGATATGTAGAGTTTTTTCTTGCAAAAACTAGAATTTCACTATTATGACTTTTTCTGCAATGACCTTTTCTCTTAAGATTATGTGATAAAGATCTTCCTAGATCAGTACATATAAATGATCTCATTCTTTTTATGACTGTATGATATCATTAGGATGGAAATATTATAATTTATAATATCAGTTCTCCGAGATAGTTTCCAAAAAGCATGTGATTTGATTCAACACCTCAAAGAGTTATTAAGGTATTATGTGAAGCAGGAGTATCAAAGAACATATCATAATAGCAAATATTATTAAACCACTCCTAAATATGGAAAATGGAGACTATTGCAGGAAAAGTCATTTCGTTGTCTCTCTTATGCTTAGGATTAGAATTATTAGACAGAAAGAAAACCAGTAACAGTGGCCATGGCTAAGCATGAAAGGAAACATCACGTCAAGTATTTGCTTTACATGGGTCATTTGAAGTTCTATCAACTCTGAACACATTGCCTTAAACTGTTGAAATCTAAAAATAGTAGTGCCGCTGCTCTCCGTTTTGTTCCTTATTCATCTCCTATCAGTTTACCTGACGTGAGATGTGGTGTTCCAATATTTGTTTAAGCTCTCCCTGTGTGCCAGAGTATTTTGCTTAACCCATATGCCAGCCCAGAAAATTATTACCCCTGTTTTAATATTAGACAGATTTTGTTCAAACAATAGTTTTGTTCTTTGTTCTTTGTTAGTTGCATGACCTTGTTCAAGTAATATAACTTCTCTGAGCTTCATTTTCCCTATAGACAAAATAAGGACCATATTCTCATATTCAATCATTTACAAATATTTATTGAGTTCCCACTATGTGTCAGGCACTAAGTAGCAAAGTTATTTAGACGATTAAATGAAATGATGCATATAACATCATACCTGGCTGGGAGCGGTGGCTCATGCCTATAATCCTAACACTCTGGGAGGCTGAGGCGGATCGCTCGAGGTCAGGAGTTCGAAATCAGCCTGAGGAAGAGCGAGACCCCTAAAAAAATACTAAAAAAATAGAAAGAAATTAATTGGCCAATTAAAAATATATAGAAAAAATTAGCCAGGCATGGTGGCGCATGCCTGTAGTCCCAGCTACTCGGGAGGCTGAGGCAGGAGGATCGCTTGAGCCCAGGAGTTTGAGGTTGCTGTGAGCTAGGCTGATGCCA
>CAUYRT010074374.1:0-14240 GCA_963574885.1 Lepilemur ruficaudatus | reverse complement strand
ACTATAGGCATGAGCCACCATGCCCGGCTAATTTTTTCTATATATTTTAGTTGGCCAATTAATTTCTTTCTATTTTTTTAAGAGAGACGGGGTCTTGCTCTTGCTCAGGCTGGTCTTGAACTCCTGACCTCGAGCGATCCTCCTGCCTCAGCCTCCCAGAGTGCTAGGATTACAGGCGTGAGCCACTGTGCCCGGCTGGTTATTTTTTCTTAACTAAGAATGTAAATCACATATGTCATTACTGACTTATTATGCAACTATGTAGCTGTCTTTCCCACAAGACAGTAAGTTCCTTGAGGGCAATGTCTGTCCTAGTCATCTTTGTACCTGCCATAAACCTAACTGACTGACTATCAGGAGTGGGGTGTGTGGGGGTTGGAGACAGAGACGTGGCCCTGTCCGCAGTGCTGAATACTCATGGCTTGTTAGCGCCTGGGTGTTTCTTGTGACGTTTTCCCTCCAACTTGTGTCTCCCCAGACCCTTTTCTATGCATTTACAAATACATTTATGCACATATAAATAAAAGATATAGTTTTGCATTCTATTTCTTTTTTTCTTTTTTCTGAGACAGAGTCTCACTCTGTAGCTGGGGCTGGAGTGCCGTGGCGTCAGCCTAGCTCACAGCAACCTCAAACTCCTGGGCTCAAGCGATCCTCCTGCCTCAGCCTCATGAGTAGTTGGGACTACAGGCATGCACCACCACACCCGGCTAATTTTTTCTATTTTTAGTAGAGGGTCACTTGAGGCCCGGAGTTCGGGATGAGCTCTGAGAAATAGAGAGACCCTGTCTGTACAAAAAATAATTAGCTGGGCATGGTGGCCCACGCCTGTAGTCCCAGCTACTCCAGGAGGCTGAGGCAGGAGAATTGCTTGAGCCCACAATATAAGGCTGCAGTCAGCTGTGATGAGGCCACTGCACTGCAGCCTTGGCAACAGGGAGACGCTTTGTCAAAAAAAAAAAAAAAAAATCTGACCTCAAGCTGGGTGTGGTGGTGCATGCCTCCAATCCCAGCAACTCGGGAGGCCGAGGATCGCTTGCACTCAGGAGATAATTCAACGCTATGATCTCACCTATGAATAGCTACTGCACTCCAGCCTGGACAACATAGCAGAACACTATTTCTAACAAACAAACAAACCTCCCAAAACTCATGCTCATGCAGTACATAAATTGTACAAAAATCCAGATATGCAAAAATCAGGAGATAAAAACCATTTGTGTTCCCAATCCTCAGAGATAATTGTATTCATTTCAGCATTTTTTCTGTACAGTATGTCATTGCATACATTAATATAGTCTTTCTGTTACCAAAGTGATAGTGTGTTGTACATAAAATTTTATTTGTTTTATTTGCGTGCCTTCAGATATTCTTCTGTGATGGGTCGGCAAACTTTTTCAGTAAAGGGCCAGATAACAAATATATATGGCTTTGCAAGCCATGTGGTCTTTGTGGCAACTACTCAGCTCTGCCCTTGTAGTGTGAAAACGGCCGCAGCCAATACGTAAATGAACGAATGTGACTATGTTCCAATAAAAGTTTATTTATGGTCCCTTAAATCGGACTTTCATATGGTTTTCACGTCTTTTGATTTTCAACCATTCAAAAATGTAAAAACCATACAAACAAAACAAAACAAAAAAAGAAAAAAATGTAAAAGCCATTCTTAGCTCACAGACTATAAAAACAGGGAAGGGGGAGGCCCACATTGTTTGGCCCTTGGGCAGTGGGTTGCCAACCCCGATGCTACAACGTGTTTTTCTGGCTGCGTCGTACTGCATTGCACAGATGCAACACTGTCTACTTAAATAGTTCCCTTTAGCTAGATTATTTGAATGGTTTCGATATTTGGCATTTCTGGAAAGCTGGAACAGAAAGCACTTCTGTGACTAAATCTTTGGGTACATCTTTGTCTATTTCCCTAGACATACATTCCTGGATGTGGAATTGTTGGTTTAAAGAGTAAATACAGGCCAGGCACGGTGGCTCAGCCTGTAATCCTAGCACTCTGGGAGGCTGAAGTGGGAGGATCGCTTGAGCTCAGGAGTTCGAGACCAGCCCGAGCAAGAAGCCAGCCTTAGGCGCATCTTAGGCACATTCACTCACCGCTCACCACCGACCCACCCAGCGCTTCCAGTCCTGCAAGCTCCATTCATGGTAAGTGCCCTCGACAGGTGTACCATTTTTTTTTTCTTTTATACCATATTTTTGCTGCACCTTTTCTGGATTTAGATATGTTTAGATACATAAATACAGCCCATCGTGTTACGACTGCTTACAGTATTCAGTGCAGCGACATGCTGTACAGGTTTGTAGCCCAGGAGCAATCTGCTAGACCACGTGGCCCAGTTGTGTAGGGACATCTAGGTTTGTGTGAGCACATTCTATGATATTCATGCAGTGACAAAATTGCCTAAGGAAACATTTCGCAGAATGTGTCCCCGTTGTTACACATGACTGTACTCTGTGTGCATTCTCGTGGGACTCTCTCTCCATGCTGTAGACACAACTATTATCCCCATTTTACTGATGAGGACACTGAGGCCCAGAGAGGTGCAGCAACTTGCCCAGCACCTTATCTGGTGGGTGTGGCAGATTGCATTCTCCAAATATGGTCACAGTTATATTTCCAGACCTTTGTTGCTCCCCATCAAGAAACAGAACCTATTTCTTCTCCGTGTGAACTAGGTCAGGACCTTGGGATGGCCGCAGGGAACAGCATATCGGAGAAATGATGCTGTGTAAATTCCAAAACTGTCGTGAAAGGTGATGTGCCTTCCACCTGTCTCTCTCTTGCTTTCAGGATGCCTGGCCTTGGAACCCAGCCACCACGCCATGAGAAAGCCAGTCACACGGAGGGGCCCACATGGAAAGGAACCGAGGCCAGGAAGGAGCAACCCTCCCACTCGTATGAGGGAGGGGAGCACTTGAGATGATTCAGTTTCTGGCCTTCAAGTCTTCCAGCCGAGGTTGCAGACGAGGAGGAGCAGAGATGAGGCGTCATCACTGCTGGGCTGTGTCTGAATCCCTGACCCACAGTATCTGTAAGCATAATAATATTTGCTTTCGGGTACTAAGTTTTGGGGTGCTTTGCTTTGCAGCCCTAACGAGTGGAGCAGCTAATAAGTGGGGGAGTTGGGGTTTGAACCTAGGAATCCGAGATTCTTTCTACTATCCCTCCCCACCCCTCCCTCTGGCTGTCTGATGAGACACCAGCATCAGCAGCATTTAGCAGCCTCCCTTGTTTCTGCCTGGGGACCTCTGACTCATCTCAAGAGTCGTCATTTTTATTTAGAAACGAAAAATCAGAATTCAAAGACAATTGGTCATAGAACGTGCAAAAGCCTCTCTCGGTGACAGCTGTGGTTTGTTTCACCAAAAAGAGCCACCAGCCCACTTATGGCAACCCCCCACAAGTGAAAAAAGCCGGAGTCAAACAAAAAGCCATGAGGACATCTGTTCATTTCTGCCGCCCATGCTGTTTGCATATGTCACAGAGTCTCCAAGGATGTGCTATGCCAAGCATTGTCTTTTCTTTCTTAATATTTCTTAATATTTTATTATTAATATTTTTTATAAGACAGGGTCTTGCTCTGTCACCCAGGCTGGAGTGTAGTAGCACAATCATAGCTCACAGCAGCCTCTAACTCCTGGGATTGGGTGATCCTCCCATCTTAGCCTCCCAAAGCTCCGGGAGTATAGGTGAGAGCCACTTTACCTGTCCTTTCTATACCTACCTTGCCTCCCTGCAAAACAGTGGAGCTTTAGGCCAGGCACGGTGGCTCATGCCTGTAATCCTAGCACTCTGGGAGGCCGAGACGGGAGGATTGCTTGAGCTCAAGAGTTTGATACCAGCCTGAGCAAGAGTGAGATCCCGTTTCTACTAAAAATGGAAAAACTAGCTGGGCGTGGTGGTGCACTTGTAGTCCCAGCTACTTGGGAGGCTGAGGCAGGAGGATCACTTGAGCCCAGGAGTTTGAGCTAGGCTGATGTTATGGCACTGTAGCCCTGACAACAGAGCAAGATTGTCTCAAAAAAACAAAAAAGGAAAAAAAAAGACAGACTCAAAATCCCTGTGCTCTCGGGGGACAGAGCAGGGTCTAGCGTGACTCTTATACAGTTGGAGAAAGTCACTATCTCTGTGTTGTCTTCATTTTCTGGCTCCTCTTTGGGGTTCCCTGGCAACTTCAGGTTTTCCATATCACTGACCCAAATACAAAGGAAGACAGAGTCTCTTTGTCCAAGAGCTGAAAAAGAAGTCCAAGTATTGAGCCTTGCTGTCTCTGGTTGGCCTGTCTTGGGTCATGAGCCCTAAAATCATCACTATGGCCTGGAGGATGGAATGAACCTGTTGGCTCCGTTTAGGTCAAAGGCTGTGAATTTGGCCACATGGGAGAGTGGTGAAAAATTGGAAAACCAGCGATTGTTATCCCAAGAAAGCGGAGAGGACATAAGCAGCCAATACGGGGTGATCTGGGGTGCACTGAGAAAGAAACACACACTACCCATAGCCCTGACAGACTGTGACGGCCATTCACAGAAGATAATATGGAAATGTTCACTATCAACATTTGAAAAGGTGCTTGAGCTCTCTGGTAATGCGGCAAATGCAAAGTAGAACATCCCAGATAAAACTTTCCCACCTCCCCCATCAGAGTGGCAGTAAGTGAAAGACAGTGTTGGCAAGAGTGTGGGCCTCGGCTATTCACACACAGACGATGGAGTGTAAACTGAAGCATCCTTTTGGTAAGTGACTCTAACAATATTTCTCAAAGATTTAAATCCTTAACTGCTAGACATTCCTAGAAATCAATACATGAGTGCCCAAAGATGTATATAAGTGATGATTGAGGGAGGATTGTTTGTAAAACTGAAAAAGTAGGGCGGCCATGGTGGCTCACACCTGTAATCCCAGCATTTTGGGAGGCTGAGTCAGGAGGATCGCTTGAGGGCAGTTGGAGAACAGCCTGGGCAACATAGCTCGATCCCGTCTCTATTAAAAATTTAAAAGATTAGCGACATGTGGTGGTGTGCAACTGTAGTCCCAGCTACTTGGGAGCCTGAGGTGGGAGAATCACTTGAGCCTAGGAGTTTGAGGTTGCAGTGAGCTGTGATCATGCCACTGCACTCCAGCCTGGGCAGCAGAGTGAGACCTTATCTCTGAAAAAGAAAGAAAAGCAAGAAAGGAAGGAAGGAAGAAAGGGAAGGAGGGAGGGAGGAGAGAGGGAGGGAGGAAGGAAGGAAGGAAGGAAGGAAGGAAGGAAGGAAGGAAGGAAAGAACAAAGCACCCTAACAGTGGATCAGCAACAGGGTGTACAAATCAACAGCACCTTTGTGCTATGGAATGCTACCTAGGACTGTGCCACCATTCAAGCCAGATGTATATGAACAGACATGGGATGCTCTCTAAGATATGTTAAAAGCAAAATGCAGAAGATGCACAAAGTGTGATCCCATTTATGGAAAAAAGAAAATATCTGAGAGGCAATAGATGCAATGGTTATGCATATAGACTCTGGAACCAGGCTGCCTGGATTTGAATTCTAGCTCCTCCTCTCTGAAGCTGGGTGACTTTGGGGAAGTTGCTTCATCTCTCTGGTCCTGAGTTTCTTCCTCTGTGAAATAGAGATAATAATAGAATTTGCCTCGTGGGGTTCCGTGAAGATTAAATAAATTAATACATGTAAAGTGCTCGGTGCAGTGTCTGACACGTAGCGTTAGCTATTAGCCCTGTGCTTACATGTACATAAATATGAAGAAAGAAAACTCTAAGGATGTGCCCCAAACTGCAGATAGTGAAAGCTGGAGAAGGGTGACTTCACATTTCACATTCATAGGCCTGAATTGCTAAATCTTTCACAATAAAAACAGATTCATTCATTTCTTGGGTAATATTTTTTTAATATCCTCCACCCCTAAAATCCCCAAGCATGACGTGGATTAACGTTCTTCCTTTGTGGCATATTCTCATTCTGTGAGAGACATCATACGCTAATTCTGTGGGGGATATGTCATTGTCTAGCATGAGCCATGTGTCCATCCTCGCCTTTGACCCACCAGCCACCTAGAACCTTGTTTTCCTCCAACCCCTCCCCACTCCCATTTCTACTGTGGGGCTCAGTCCTCGGTACTCCGTGGCCTTTGATGTTAGAGTGTGTTTTTCTCCTTCTTTAGGCTGTGCAAAGGGCTCTCACTCAAAATGTCCTGTTCCTTCCTCTTGCTAACTCTTGTAAGCAGACAATATTCGTACCTCATCTTCCAGATGAGAACCCTGAGGCACAGAGTGGTGAAGCAGGGGCACGCAGCTAATAAGTGGCAGAGCCGGGCTTCAAACCCACCTCTTTCTGATGTCAAGTTTGTGTTCTTTCCTAAAATTTAAATATAATTAGTGTCGGCCGGGCGCGGTGGCTCAAACTTGTAATCCTAGCACTCTGGGAGGCCGAGGCGGGAGGATCACTCAAGGTCAGGAGTTTGAAACCAGCCTGATCAAGAGCGAGACCTCATCTCTACTATAAATAGAAAGAAATTAATTGGCCAACTAAAATATATAGAAAAAATTAGCCGGGCATGGTGGTGCACGCCTGTAGTCCCAGCTACTCGGGAGGCTGAGGCAGAAGGATTGCTTGAGCCCAGGAGTTTGAGGTTGCTGTGAGCTAGGCTGATGCCACGGCACTCTAGCCTGGGCAACAGAGACTCTGTCTCAAAAAAAAAATATATATATATATATATATAATTAGTGTTGTAAATAAATCAGGTATGCACGGGGTTACAATTGGTGCCATCCATCCAAGAATACCTGGTAGCAGGAGCTGTCTGCGAGGCAGGAACCTCTCTGCTGCCAGAGGTCAGATTTTGCAACAGCCTCGGATTCTTGCATCCAGATCTGTCCTGCTCTCTGGGGACTGCTGGCCTGGACCCATACCTGTGGTTGTGTCCGGGTCAGACTGTGCCAGCCAATAGGGCATCCTGGACGGATGAGCTAAGAAGGCAGCAGGGGCTGTGTTGAGCCCCTGGCCTCACCCCAGCAGCAAGCTCCGAGAGGCCAAGAACTGAGGTCTGATGAGTCAGTGTAGAGGCAAGCGGAAATGATGACTTAGCTGTGGGTCATGATTTGTCTCTTCTTTGCCTAAGAGATGAGTCATTGCCTTTATGCTTCTAATTTTCAGACTTCTAGCTCATCCCAGCACAGTAGAGGAAGGTGATGGAGGAAAGCTCCTTGCAGCGTGGGCTACACCCCCAGAAGGCTCTGGGTTTAAGTTCAGTCTCTGTTCCTTACTCATCACGGGATGTTGGCAAATCACGGAGCCTGCAATTCCCCATCTATGAACTGGGGATGCTAAGGCCATCCCTTCATCTAACCAGCGCCAGGTGCTGGGGATATGCTAGGAAACAAAGCAGACAAAATCCCTGCCCTGGGATGCCATATATATGGACACACACACACACATATATATATGTGTGTATATGTGTGTGTGTATCTATGTGTGTGTGCGCATATACATGTGTGTGTATATGTGTGTGTGCATGTATATGTGTGTGTGTATATATATATGTGTATGTGTATCTATGTTTGTGTATATGTGTGTGTATATGTGTGTATCTATGTGTATATATGTGTGTGTGTGTATGTGTGTGTGTATCTATGTTTGTATATATATGTGTGTGTATATATGTGTGTGCATGTATATGTGTGTGTGTATATATATGTGTGTGTGTATGTGTGTATATAACGTAACGTCAGTTGGGGGTAACCATGGTGAAGAAAAAGGTGAGGTGTAGAGGTAAGAGAAGGTAAGAGGATTGGTAGAGAAAGTCCCTATAGAGTGTCTAGCATGGGGCCTGACACGTAGTAGGGCCTCAAGAAAGAAATATGAATTTCTTTCCATGTGGTTTAGGAAGTAAGGACTGTATGGTTTTCAGGACCATTCAGACCTCTGCTCCCTGGAGGAGATGCAAGGCAGGCGGCCCCCAACCCTGGCTCCAGGATCCCCAGGCCTAGGGCAGTGGAGAGGAAAGCCTCTGAGTTAAAAAAAATATGTATAATAGAAAATATATAACATATATATTTTTTTAGACAGAATCTCACTCTGTTTCCCAGGCTTGAGTGCCGTGGCATCAGCCTAGCTCACAGCAACCTCAAACTCCTGGGCTCAAGTGATCCTCCTGCCTCAGCCTCCCGAGTAGCTGGGACTACAGGCATGCGCCACCATGTCCGGCTAATTTTTTCTATATATTTTTAGTTGGCCAATTAATTTCTTTCTATTTTTAGTAGAGACGGGGTCTCGCTCTTGCTCAGGCTGGTTTCGAACTCCTGACCTTGAGTGATCCTCCCGCCTCGGCCTTCCAGACTGCTAGGATTACAGGCGTGAGCCACTGCGCCTGGCCTATATTTTTTTCGTACGGTAAAAATTTACGTACGGTTAGCCATTAACCATTTTCTTTTTTTTCCCTAGAAGCCACTGTGACCATCCCATCCAAAGTAGGCCCCTCCCTTGAGACTCTGTCACAGACTCTGTTTCCCTTGTAGCACCTAACAGTTTGTAATGATTTGATCTGGTTTACATATTGATCACCCGTGTCCCCCGCTAAACTGTGAGTGCCACAAGGGCAGGAGCCCATCTGCCTGGTTCTCCACTGCACCCCGGCTCCTATCTCAGGGCCTGGCTCAAGAGTAGGAGTTTAATAAACACTAAGAGCACCTGGAGTGCAGTCGAATAATTAAATAAATGAACCCAATGTACAAAACATACTGATATCATGTCTCCATAGGCCTGGCATAGACAAATTATACTGTTTTCCAAATATTAATTAATGAAGCCTTTGGAATTTCCCCGAGGGCTTGGCCGAGGGTGCTTTCATGTGGATGATCCGAGACACAAATAGAGCAAAATGATTTGTTCTGGATCACTGGTGACTCAGTGTCTGGGAATAGAAACATACTACAAAACCTTTGCTCTAATTAGTCAAGGTAATTATTAGGCACAATAATTAAGCACGAATGACCTCAGTCAGGCTGTTTTGTAACTTCTGGAATTTAAGACCTGTACTAATTTTGCTTTAATGACAGTATTTGTTGTGGCTTGCCACCCCCAGACCCTTTTGGCTTTTTCTGAACAATCAAATACTTGTCTCAAAATGTGACATTTTTCAATAATGAATGCTTTGATTCACCCCTGGTCACATTCCAGGGTCCTCTCTCAAATCATTTACCTCTAATATAATTTTTATTTTTGTGGGGTTCTTTCTTTTTTTGATGTTTAGTTTTTGGTTATTTTTATAAGTCAATTCTAGTTCCATTAGAAACGCCTCCTCTGGCTCATTTGTTTATTTAATCAGTATTTGTTGTGCCCCCTTACTGGGAGCAGGGCTCTATGTGGCAAGGGGTACAGGGTAAGCACGTGACGTGAAGAAGGAGAGAAGATGGATGGAAACTTAAGACATGAGATGCTGAAATAACCTAGCAGGTTACAGCCAGGTATATCTTGAATCCATCCTTCTCTCTCCAGCCATTTCTGTCCACCCCGTCATGCTACCCTAGCTGAGGTACCACACCTTTGCCTACACAGCTGTGATAACCTTCTTGCTGGTCTTCCAGCTTCCCCGTGAAACATAACAACAACATTTTTATTATGGAAATATAAAGTGACTAGACTAAGGAACCAGCTTCACTAATCATCGGTTCATCTGCTCACAGCCAATCCAGCTTCACCCACTCCTCAACCCCCTGGGATTTGTAATTCCTCCTCCTGGGGATTTTTTTCTTTTATTTTGAAAAATTTTGGTCTCAGGAACAAGATAATCTGACTTTTCATCAGTTCCCCTGCAGTAGATCTACTGTTTGTCGTGGCACAAACTTTTTTCCAAGATTCTTTCAGGGATTTGCTTTGAATCCAGAGTTGTGATACTCAAAACCAAGTTTAGAGAGCTAAAAGAAAAAGAAAAAAAGAAAAGAAAAGAGAATGGGTGGGGATGGGGAAGCCTCTTTTTGCAAATCTTGCAAATCAAAAGCCTTGGCTTTCAAAATAATTATTTCTGCCATGAATTTCAAAAGCCTGCTCAGGAACTCATAAAAGCCAAGAATTTGACTCTTTCTTTCATTTTTTTTTTTCATTTGGTTTGGGTCAAGCCTCTTTCATTGGTTTATCCAGAATGATTCAACCTCACCCTCTATACATGACTTTTATGGGAAGAAGGGTCACAGGGTTTTTTAGAAAAGGGAATAAACAGCATTGCAACATGTGCAAAATAATGTTACTCATTGCTATTTTTATTGTTAAAATAATTTTAGTAAACTTCAATTATTTCTCGGAATGTTCACAGGTTGTGATGCTCACTATGCTGTTATTTTTCCCTGTGGCTTTAACCTCAACTACAATTTCTCTTAATATAAAGTTTTGCAAGACGCTAACTCCCACGTATGGAGTGGTTATTTTTCATTTCATATGTCAACGTCTTAGGTGTTTCTGCAATAGCAGCTTCTCATGGCTCTGCACTGTTACACGCTTGCAAACCCGTGTGCTGGATGTCGTATAAAGTCCCATGTCATTTGGAAGTCTGACACTCCTGCTTAGCCTTGCATCATCTGATCCCCTTAGTCACAAACACTGGCATTAATGTTGTGGTTAGCCACCTGTTAAAAAAAAGTCTGATTTTTCTTTTCAGGCAAATCCACTGGAATCTGCCAACAGTGAATGTATCAACACCAAAAGTCTCCTAGATTCAAGTCTTGCGCAGACAGCATGATTCAGGCCCAAACATGATACAGACAAACTGACGGGAAGGAGGGATGGTCAGCGGTCAGAACTGCTCACTGAGAATAGAATCGCTTGTGTTTATTCTCAGCTCAGCCAACAGCTTCCCTGGCAACCCCAAGTGCCACAGCTGGGCTCAGTTTCCTCATGGGCAGTTTTTCTGGTGATAAAAATCAACATAGCTTGTGTCCTTACAGCCAGAGGTAAGATCACCTGTGTTTTTTTAAAGTGGCCCAAAATTATTATGATTGGGTGTGCCCTGATTGTTTCTTTTTTTAATAAATGTTTTATTTCAGAACAGTTTTAGATTTATAGAAAAGTTGCAGAACACGTACAGAGCTCACATATAACCTACGCCCAGTTTTCCCTATGCTGTTTTTGTATTATAAACATCTTACCTGATTACTATATATTTGTCACATTTCATGAACCAATACTGATACGTTGTTATTAACTAAAGTCTATGCCTTATTCAGATTTCCTTGGCTGTTTTTTTTTTTTTTTTTTTTGAGACAGAGTCTCACTCTGTTGCCCCGGCTAGAGTGAGTGCCATGGCATCAGCCTAGCTCACCTGCTGGGCTCATACTCCTGGGCTAGGCAATCCTCCTACCTCAGCCTCCCGAGTAGCTGGGACTACAGGCATGCGCCACCATGCTCGGCTAATTTTTTCTATATATTTTCAGTTGGCTAATTAATTTCTTTCTATTTTTAGTAGAGACAGGGTCTCGCTCTTGCTCAGGCTGATTTTGAACTCCTGACCTTGACCGATCCTCCCACCTCGGCCTCCCAGAGTGCTAGGATTACAGACGTGAGCCACCACGCCCAGCTGATTTCCTTGGTTTTTACTCTATGTCTTTTTTTCTCTTCTAGCATCCCATCCACATTATCACATGACATTTAGGCATCATGTCTTCCTAGGTTTCTCTTGGCTTTGACAGTTTCTCAGACGTTCTTTGTTTCACTTTGGTTTGTTTTAATGGAGATAAAATTCACACACTATAAGGCCGGGCGCGGTGGCTCACGCCTGTAATCCTAGCACTCTGGGAGGCCGAGGCGGGTGGATCATTCAAGGTCAGGAGTTCAAGAGCAGCCTGAGCAAGAGCTAGACCCGGTCTGTACTAAAAATAGAAAGAAACTAATTGGCCAACTAAAAATATATAGAAAAAATTAGCTGGGCATGGTGGCGCATGCCTGTAGTCCCAGCTACTCGGGAGGCTGAAACAGGAGGATCGCTTGAGCCTAGGAGTTTGAGGCTGCTGAGAGCTAGGCTGATACCATGGCACTCTAGCCCGGGCAACAGAGTGAGACTGTGTCTCAAAAAAAAAAAAAATTCATAAAAATAAATGAATTTGAAAACTGAAGTACAGAATTTAGTGGCTTTTAGTATATTCACAAAGTTGTTCAGCCATCACTACTAATTCTAGATCATTTTCATCACTTCTGTAAGAAACCCCATACCTGGACGGACATGGTGGTTCCTATCTGTAATTCTAGCACTTTGGGAGGCTAAAGTGGGAGGATTGCATAAGGCCAGGAGTTTGAGAGCAGCCTGAGCAACATAGTGAGACTCCATTTCTACAAAAAAATAGAAAAATTAGCTAGGTGTGGTGGGGTGTTCCTATAATCCCAGCTACTTGAGCTTGAGGCAGGAGGCTCACTTGAGCTCAGAAGTTTGAGGTTGCAGTGAGCGATGATGACACCCTGCACTCTAGCCCAGGCAACAAGAGGGAGACCTTGTCTCAGATAAATAAATAAAGTGGTAATAAAAATACCAACCTTTACTTGAAATCCTGTGATACGGGGGAAAAAACAACCTCACTGGGGAACTGTAAGGGTCACATGAGTTAACATACACGAAGGGCTTACCATAAATACAACAACGTGTGGTCGTGTATGTGTGGTGGGGACTTTCTGTCAAGATGTCAGTAATGTGGAAGCAGCCTCGTTCTCCAGCTCTGACACGTAGGGAAAGATGCTGCGTTGACTCTGCTCCTTGCCATATGTAACTGATAGTTACGCTGTCCCATAGCCAGTTCTCTTTTCCCTTTTTAGTTTACGGAAATAGCATTCCCAGTCCCCTTGAGTTAGGCAGGGCCATCCGACTAATTCTGGCCAATAGAATATGATCAGAAGTGATGTTTCTCCTACTTTGTGAGGCAGCCAAAGGCCCCTGCAAGATTCTGCAAGCTTCGTCTTCCCCATTGTGGAGGGGGCCTGGTGTTGAAAGGGTGAAGTCACAAGCTGGAAGCCGCCTGGGTCCCTGAGTCACCGCATGTCATCATGTGGAGGATGGAAGCCCTCCAGAGTCTCCTAGACCCAAAGCAGGCTTTGCCTGAACAAGAAATAAACTTTTGTGGTGTTTAGCCAATTAAATCTTTGTGTTGTTTTTGTTCGTTCGTTCATAGCGGCATCACCTATCCTGCTTCGTACAACCTATTGGTGAATGTTCCCAGAAAACAACTCAAGACTGTTCGGAGGATCCAGGGCACCGCCTCTGACATCTTGCATTCCGCCCCACTGCTGTGCCTCTCCTGTGTGCTTCTAACAGGCTGCTGCTTTAGTGCTGGAGAAACCACAGAGATACACACTGCCAGCTGTGTCGGCACCGCCAGCTCTTGTGACCATGGCAGTGGGAGGAATGACACTATTTTGTTAAGAAGGAAAGAGGCCGGGCGCGGTGGCTCACGCCTGTAATCCTAGCAATTTGGGAGGCTGAGGTGGGTGGATTGCTCAAGGTCAGGAGTTCTAAGCCAGCCTGAGCAGGAGCGAGACCCTGTCTCTACTAAATGGAGAGAAATTAATTGGCCAACTAAATATATACAAAAAGATTAGCCGGGCATGGTGGCACATGCCTGTAGTGCCAGCTACTTGGGAGGTTGAGGCAGGAGGATCGCTTCAGCCCAGGAGTTTGAGGTTGCTGTGAGCCAGGCTGACGCCACAGCACTCTAGCCTGGGCAACAGAGTGAGACTCTGTCTCAAAAAAAAAAAAAAAAAAAAGGAAAGAAAATGTCTTGCCTGGGTGTGGTGGCTCACGCCTGGAATCCTAGCACTCTGGGAGGCCAAGGCGGGTGGATCGTTTGAGCTCAGGAGTTCGAGACCAGCCTGAGTAAGAGCCAGACCCCTGTCTCTAATAAAAAAATTAGAAAGAAATTAGCTGGACAACTAAAAAAAAAAAAAAATATATATATATATATATAAAACATTAGCCGGGCGTGGTGGCGCATGCCTATAGTCCCAGCCACTCGGAAGGCTGAGGCAGGAGGATTGCTTGAGCCCAGGAGTCTGAGGTTGCTGTGAGCTAGGCTGACGCCACGGCACTCACTCTAGGGTGACAGAGTGAGATGCTGTCTCAAAAAAAAGAAAAGAAAAGAAAAAGAGAATGTCTATGTGAAGCGGCTCCGACCTGCTGGAGAACGCTGCTCCTGCATGCTTGCATCTGTCACTTGCGGTCGGTCGGCAGCCTCTGAGAGAGCCCCCAAAGATCCGCGG
>CAUYRT010074372.1:0-14387 GCA_963574885.1 Lepilemur ruficaudatus | reverse complement strand
AAAAAAAAAAAAAAAAAACTCATTTAATAAAATTCTATAATTTAATCAAAACACTGATTACAGGTTTAACCAAATTCTTCCACAATTTTATGAAAATCACAAATTTCTAGCAGATCCTTTTACACGCTTCAAAGAACTATAAAAAAAGGGACATGAATTATCACAGTTATAGAATTCATTGTAAAAATTTCTATTTAAACTAGTCACAAAGGTATCACAGGTATGACTCGAACATAGTGGGAGCTAAAAGATGAAGTGATGATCGGGTTGCGGGATGAGTGATTGAATTCTCCGTACCAATCGTGAGACGAAAACAGGATTGGCCAGGCCCATCCCACAGAGTCAACGTCACCAGAAGCCCCGCCCACCGCAGGACCGGGCGGTTACGCCTCCCGAGTTTTTATTCGGGCCCGACTCAGAAGCCGCAGGCTCCCTGAGGTCCTGAAGGCTCTCCGGCCACCTGCAGCCGACACGCCAACGAAAGCCTCGGAACCGTCATCTCAAAGAGGGAAACACCAGAGGCAAAGGCTGAGCTCACGCCAGACACTTCCCAGCGGGGGAGTGCTTCCGGGACAAGGGGCGGGGCCGCCGGAAGGGGCCAGGCGCCGTCCGCTGCTCGTTGTTTAAGCGGCTGACGGGAAGGAGAAGCCCGAGCTCCGGCGGCGCCGCGGGGCGGCAGTCACGACCAGAGCCCGAGCCATCGCTAGCCTCTGGACCAGCCCAAAGCGAAGACTACCGGCTGCGGAGAGGCGGGATTAGACGCCCGCTCGCCTTCTGATCCCATCATGTCGCGGGGCTCCATCGAGATTCCCCTCCGGGACACTGACGAGGTAAGTGTCCAGTATGGAGGGCGTGGGGGCGGTGAACTTGTACAACCCCCCACCGACTTCGACCGACTTCGTTTCTGAAGCGAGAGCACCTTTCTGCCTCAGGAGCCCAGATCGAAATCCCGAGCCAAGCTCTGATCGCCTCCTTCCCCAGCCCCTGTGTCCTCCCAGGCTGGGAACACCGCGTCCCTGCAGCCTCGGGCCACTCCGAGTTCTTGGAAGTTCCTTTCCAACCTGTTCGTATTTGACAGTGCTTTGCTCTTTTCCTGTCTAATACACGGGAGCAGGTGTGAGAGTGCCCGATAAACTGCAAAGCACCTCACGGATTACAGAGGTGGGCGCTGATGTCACCGTGGTCTGTGTGCTGCTCAAACTCAATTATCTTTCCCTAAGAATATATGGAGAGTCGCCTCTTCTTTCTTAGAAACTCGAGTCTGTCATAGTGCACTATGTTCGCTACAAAGGTCTATCAGCAAGATGCGGAGCCCAAGGTTTAGCCGCTACTCTGTGCTGATAGAATTAACTCTCCTCCCTTGCCTTTGCCTCATTCACGGGTGGCCTCTGGCTTGTCTGAGTAAAGCTCTCAGCTTTGCTGTTCAGGCTTCTTGGATATTTCATACTTGGATATTTTTGTTTGTTTGAGATACAGTATTGAAATATAATGCACTTACCATAAAATTCAGTAGTTTTTAATATATGTGCAAAATTGTGTAGCTATTACCTCTAATTCCAGAACCTTTTCCTCTTATTATTTTTGTGCCCACATTCAGAGGTGTCTGTGACACACAAATTCTGTCTCCATGATTAATGTGTACAGTGGCATTCAACTTTGCATGGCCTCTAGGGTCTAGCTTCTCAAGGAGCCAGACCAATGGCATCAGAATCTTTAGGGTGCTTATCTACACTATACTTGAATTATATGTGAAGCAGGATTTGGTTTTGTTATTTTTGAGTAAGCAAATCATTTGCAGCATTTTACTGTTCTAGTGATTTGGGAACAACTAGTAGGGTTTGTTCGGTTCTCTGTGCTTTTACTTTAATATCATAGTGTAACCTATTTGTCATGTGCTCCTTAAATATTAACATTTATTAGCTCAACCCTATTGAAAGTGACCACATACCCTATGTATATGTATATTGATGTATATTCAAGAACAATAGTTAAAGAAGAAATGTGAATTTTAGAAAGAAGTAGGAGTTAAAACCTACATTTTGTGTTTTAGGTCATTGAACTTGACTTTGATCAGTTACCGGAGGGAGATGAAGTTATCAGTATTCTGAAACAGGAACACACACAACTGCACATATGGATTGCTTTGGCGGTCAGTATTTATGTAGGAAATATGTTTTACTTGTTGACTAGCAAAATATGTGGTTTCTGTTTTCAGATATAGTAATGGCTAGCTTGGGTGCATGATAAATAAATTAATTATACCATGTATATGAAAGTTAATTTTATCCGTTTTGGAACAATGTCAGTTTCCTAAATGATGTGCTACACTACTGGTAAATTAGTATATGTTGGTAAAGGCAAAATTCCTTTAAGTTAAATAGTACTCTATATTGAGTATTTGATTATTTAGTAATTATTCAGTAAAGACTGGCTTACGGTTTATAGATAAGCTGAGAGAAAACAAAGTGCTATGATGTAAACCTTGCTACTTAACATTGTTTCCCATAGCAGTAAAGCATTTCCGTTAAAATACTCTAGAAAGTGATTAGGTTCTAGGCAAACCCACAGAAGTCCCTTTGGGCAAAGTTACCTCAGGCTTACATTTTTTGTCATATTTGGTCTCCTCCGTAACATGAATGTTACTGGAGATTCTCAGGAAAACCCACTCAGAAAGCCCAACATTCTATACCCTCTATCCCCCAGCATCAGCTGAATAATGATGTTTCCTTTTTATAGGTAATGTAAATACTATAATCATTATTCCTAAGCAGGTGTGCCACAGGTTGCTTTCATATAAAGATACATAGAAGGCTCCTAATATTGTCTGGAAGGGTCAGAGGAGTGGGTCTGGAATTAGGCTTATTCCAGTGTACAAGCCTGCTCTAAGAGTTTCTTCCCTTTGGATGTGGATTTACAGAGAAGTACTTTCAATGGTGAACAGTGCCTTCTTGACTTGAAGTGCCAGGTTTTCTTATTCCATGTAGACCAAGCCATTAATCCTTCCCACACATTTTTTAAAACCAGAAGGTAACTTAGGTTTGGTTTTTTTAGTACATTTTCCTTCGTTAACAACACTTACATGAGAATTGGAATAATGAAGGATTAGCATGGCCACTGTGGTAGAATAAACTGATGAAACATTGTGGGAGATAGGTTTTTATAGGAGAAAGAGTGTAAGCTTTGGAGTTAGAGAGGCCTTTGTTCAAATCCTAACTTGGCTGCTAACTGGCTGTGTGACCTTAAACAAATGATCTAATTTCTAAGCTTGTTTCCTCATCTAAAATATGCGGATGTTAGTACCCACTTCATAGGGTGGTTGTACAGATTAGAAAAGATGTAAATGAAGTTTCTGGCATGGTATGTGACCCATAGTTAGTGGTTAGTAAATGATGGATATTTCTTTATTATTTATAAATGAATCAGATGCCTAGGGAAGTTATTCAGCAAGCCCAAAGTCACAAGCAATTTTTGGTAGATCTAGAACCAGAACCCAAGTTTCTGTTTAGAATTCTTTATACCTTCCCTTATTGCTTTCTCTCTCAGAGTTTCTTTGAAAATTTTAGTTTGAAATCAACTATTGCTAGATAAGAAACAGATTGAAATCGTTTTTAATAATTCCACTTTTCTTAACAGCTTTATTAAAGTCTAGTGGATCTAAAATAAACTGCACATATTTGAAACATACCATTTGATAAGTTTTGTCATAGGTATGCACCTGCAAAACCATCGCTACAATCAAGATTAATGAATATATCCATCATCCCCCAAAATTTCCTATGTACCCTCCTCTCCCCTCACCCCCTTAGTGCCAGGCAACTACTTACGTGCTTTTTGCCGCTAAAGATGGGTTTGCATTTTCTAGAGTTTTATTTAAATGGAATCCACCATGTGTACTGTTTTTAGATCTGGTTTCTGTTACTCAGCATAATTATTTTGAGATTTATCCATGTCGTAGCATGTGTCAATAGTTCATTCCCTTTTATTGTACAGTAGTATCCATTGTATGGATACCATAGCTTGTTTATCCATTCACCTGTTAATATTTGAATCATTTCCAGTTTTTGCTCTTACAAATAAAGCTGCCGTAAACATTTGCATACAACTTATTATATGGACATATGCTTTAGTGATTCTAATTTGGTCCTTTACCTTATAGCTGGAATACTACAAGCAAGGAAAAACAGAAGAGTTTGTAAAGTTGTTGGAAGCAGCACGTATAGATGGCAATTTGGACTATCGAGACCATGAAAAAGACCAGATGACTTGCTTGGATACATTGGCAGCCTATTATGTACAACAGGCTCGAAAAGAAAAGAATAAGGACAATAAGAAGGATCTTATTACACAGGCCACCTTGTTGTATACAATGGCTGATAAAATTATTATGTATGATCAGGTAAAATAAGTCAAATTTATTTCAGTTTATGAAAGGGGAAAAAATACTGCATGAAAACAAAATGTGTGTGATAGGCAGCAGATTTTTTTGAAAAGATTTTCTTTAAATAATATGGTTGATAAAGTCAAAAGAAGGATTCTTCATTAAAATTGGAATTCCTTTGTCCTTGTACTGTTGAAGTAATATGGGCAATTTAGTATATAAAACTTACCCATATATTGAGTTAGTAATTTCAACATCTTCAGGTGACTTTTAAGCGTATTTTAAAGAATTTGATCTTTTCTTCCTGTTATTGTTACTGGCACAGAAGACTTGCATTTTAGGATAATTTCTCATTTTGTAATTAAGAATTGCTTATTGGTAGTTTAAAAATATTACACTGATATAGGAATTTGCATTATGCTCGGCCTCCGTCCTGTATGGTTTTCATTTTAGTGTTAGACATGCGTGGTAAATTGGGGGTAAAGTCTAAGATGATACATTACTTTATAGAACCATTTGTTGGGAAGAGCCTGCTTCTGCCTACTTGAAGGTGACAAAATGGATCAAGCAGATGCACAGTTTCATTTTGTACTCAACCAGTCTCCAAATAATATTCCAGCCCTTCTTGGTAAGTGATCTCTTAGGAATCTTTTTTTTCCCAGCATATACCTAGAATATATCTCCTTATAGTAGCTCCCTGATAACTCAGCTCAACAACAAAGTAGAAGAGCTTTATCATGTTAAAAATAAAACTATCTACAGCAAATTATTGTTCAAATTGCAGAAATAAAGTATATATTATTTAAGAATAATTTATTATTCATGTCCAGAGAGTGAATGAACAATCTCTACTTAGACAACTTCAAGCCATTTCGGTTATTACTTTATAACATATTAACATAAAGACAGGATTCTTTTTGGGAGGCCAAGGTAGGAAGATCGCTTGAGGCCAGGAATTCAAGGTTGCAGGGAGCTATGATTGGGCCACTGTACTCCTCCAGCCTAGGCAACCCTGTCTCCAAAAGAAAATTTAAAAAAAAAAAAAAAAAAAAAAAGACAGACAGGATTTTCTATTTTTAGATATAAATTAATATACCCTTATGAGGCCGGGCACGGTAGCTCATCCCTATAATGCTAGCTAGCACTCTGGGAGGCCAAGGCGGGCGGATCGTTTGAGTTCAGGATTTCGAGACCAGCCTGAGCAAGAGCAAGACCCTGTCTCTACTAAAAATAGAAAAGAAATTAATTGGCCAACTAAAATATATAGAAAAAATTAGCCAGGCATGGTGGCGCATGCCTGTAGTCCCAGCTACTCGGGAGGCTGAGGCAGAAGGATTGCTTGAGCCCAGGAGTTTGAGGTTGCTGTGAACTAGGCTGACGCCACGGCACTCTAGCCCGGGCAACAGAGTGAGACTCTGTCTCAAAAAAAAAAAAAAAAAAATATATATATATATATATATATATACCCTTATGAGAAACAAATTTTTAATATGAAATTATGTTCACTATTTCCAAGTATTTCTTACTGAGAGATATGTTTAGGTGAGTTAGTGTAAATCATAGTAGACTTGTGTTCTTTAATCAGACAGTGTGCATTTAATTTTTAAAATTTACAGGTAAAGCTTGCATTTCATTCAACAAGAAGGATTACAGAGGAGCTCTTGCTTACTATAAGAAAGCATTGCGCACCAATCCTGGATGTCCAGGTAAGAGAAAAACTTTATTTTAGGTCTAACCTGTGTATGACCCGACTAAAACACTAAAACATTGAGAATTTGGCAGTTGCTTATGAAGTTAGTTGTGAAATGATAACTGTTGGATTATTGAAATGGCAAAATTGAGATTTTTTTTTTTAGTTTGATTCAAAAGCTGGATAATAGATCATATTATGATCTTTTTTCCCTATACTATTTTTTTTTCCAAAATGTCATTCATTTGGCAAATTTTTATTGAGTACCAGCTATGTACCAGGCACTGCCCTAAACCCTGAGAATATAGTAAGAACCACAAACAAAAGTTCCTGCTCTCATGGAATTCACTTTCCAGTGGGGAAGATAAATGAGTAAAATATATACTACTTATGATGCGTAAGGGCTAAGGAAGAGAATAAAGCAGAAAAGGAGTATGAGATGCATTGGGAGTTGCTTAGAAAGGATGACCTGGGAAACTATCAGAGATGGTAACATTTGAGTAAGGACCTAAAAAAAACTAACAGCCATGCAGATATATGGGGGAAGATCATTCCCAGAAAGAGAGAACATAGAAGGTACAAAGGTCCTGAGAAAAGAATGTGTCTAGCAAGTTTGAGGAAGACAGTGTATCTGGAATGGAGAGAGAAAGAGTGAGGGAGAAAAGTAGTAAGAAATGGGGTCAAAGTCATAAGCAGGGACTAGTCACATAGGGCATCATAGATTATTACAAGGACTTCAGCATTTACTCTCACACAGATAGGAAGCCACTGGAAGGCTGTGGGCAAAGGAGTAACGTGATCTGATTTATATTTAAAAGGATCATTTGAGCTTCTGGGTTGAGACTAGATGGGGGCCGTAACCAAGGACAGAAGCCAGGAGACCAGAGAGAAGGCTTTGGAGTCACACAGGTCAGAGATGGCTCTCACTAGAGTGGTAGTAGTAGGGGTGGTATAAGTGGTCAGTTCTAAATATATTTTGGAGGAAGAGCTCATAGAGTAGATGTGATGTGTGAGACAGAGGAAGAGTCAAAAGTAACTCCTTCGCGTAAGCAATTGGAAAAGTGAGTCAGCGTTCCATTACATTTAGGAAATAGTTCAAGAGAAACTAATTTTACACATGAAAAGTTTGAAATGCCATTTAGACATACAAGTGAAGAGATCAGAAGGTCTGGATCTCAGGAAAGAGGTCTGGGCTAAAGTAATTAATTTTTAAGTCATCAACATATATATGATGTATAGAGCCGTGAGACTATGTGAGGTCACCTAGGGAGTGGATATAGATAGAAAAGAGGACCAGAGTTGGAACCCTAGAGCATTCTGACATTTAGAAGTTAGGAAAATGAAGAATCAATAAAGGAGCCAGGGACAATAATAGCCAGAAGCGTAGGAGGAAAACAGGGTAAATTCAGTGTCCTTGAAGCCAAATGTAAAATGCTTCCAGAAGAAGGTGGTTACCGGCAGTGTCAAATTCTGTTGTTAGGCCAAATAAAATAGGAATAGAGAATTGATCATTGGATTTAGCAACATACAAATCATTAGTGACCTTGATAAAAGCAGTTTTATTGGAATGGTGGGGTGAGAGCCTCATTGGAGTGGATTCAAGAGGAAATGGAAGGAAAGGAATTAGAGGCAGCAAATGTAGCTAAATCTTTCAAGGTAAATCTATCAAGGGAATTAGAGGCAGCAAATGTAGCTAAATCTTTCAAGCTAAATCTATCAAGGGAAGAACAGGAATCATGGGCACTGGAAAGGGAAATGGAATTAAGAGAAGGTTTCTCTAAGATGGGAGAATGTAAATGAGAATGATCCAGTAGAAAGGAAAGGAAAAATTTTGTAATACAGGAAAAGTAGGGGAGGGTTGCTGGAGCAGTGTCCTGGAATAGATAAGCAGGGCCAGTGGAGAGGTTGGCCTGAAATAGGAACAGGTTTGTATTTTGGCATGACCTTGAAATGAGACAGCATGTATAAGCATAGCTCTAAAGGGCATGACAGTATGTGTGTATAATCAGTCATAATATTTATAAAATCTTAACACAAATTTTGTTTTCTTTTTAAAAAACACTCCTCAAAAATGCGAAATTGAAGGTACAGTGTAGCAGGGGTGTTAGAAGATAATAAAAATACCAGTGTTATAAGTGTTCTGTTCTATGGTGAGAAAGGTGTCTATGATGGGGGAAAAGGGTGGGGAATGGTGTGATCTAACCCCCAGTGAAACCAAGTTTGTGGTAGGCCAAAAGATTTTATAGTATAGTTTTACTGAGGGGTTTTGCAATAGAAAATGTTTAAGCATTTTTGTAATCAAATTGAACCCTAAAAACTGCCCTAGATTGAATGGCTTAATTTTTTCCCCCTAGCGGAAGTTCGTTTAGGAATGGGTCATTGCTTTGTGAAACTTAACAAACTAGAGAAAGCTCGTCTGGCATTCAGCAGGGCCCTGGAACTCAATTCCAAGTGTGTAGGAGCATTGGTTGGACTGGCTGTTCTAGAACTCAACAATAAAGAGGTATGTAAGTGAAAAAATTATCTAGTTCCTAACTGAACTGTCAGGCCCATAGCCCCTTATGTAAAAACTCTTGGGACCAGCTATGTCTAGAAATCAAGATTTATCTGGGGTACCATCCTGAAAGCAAACTTCTATTTCTCTGGCAAAATGAATGACTGTTCACACTAATAAGATAGCCTCACAGTTCAAATAATGCTTTGCTGCCAAATGAGTTTGCTTTAAGATTACAAAAAAAAATTACTTTTTAAGAGCTTTTTGGATTTTAGAATCTCAGATAAAGACTCATAGACCTGTATATCAGTTTGGAATGCTTTCATTTGCAAGTTACAAAAAACACACTCCAGTGCCTTAAACATAAGGGTTTTTATTGTTCAGTAAACTAGATATCTAAAATCTCAGATTTGATACCTCAGTGCCATCAAAACTAGGATTTTGTATCTTTCTGTCCTCCCTTCCTTAACATATGGCCTTTCTTTGTCATGTCTGTCACCTCATAGTCACAAGATAGCTGCTGCATCTCCAGACATTTCATTATTACATCAGTCTTATAAAGAGAGAGAAAAGGGAAAGGATAAAAGGCTTTCTCTTAGAGACGCTCTATCTTATGTAATATAAAGAAGGAAGTTCCCCATCATGCTTCCCCTTATGTATAATTGTCCAAAATGGGATCATAGCACTATTGATATTTTAGGCTGGATAATTCTTTGTTGTGGGGAACTGTCCCATCCATTGTAGGATATTTAGTAGCATCCCTGGCCTCTACCCACTAAATGCCAAAGGCATCCCCCTAGTTGTGATAACCAAAAATAACATCTCCAATTGAGAACTGCTGCCTTAGGCCATTCTTTAGAAAAGGAGAATAGTTTATCTGGACTGGTATAGATTAATCATGATTCATCCCCTGGGGTTGCAGAAGAGAGGAAAGGAGCTTTCCCTTCTGGAATCAAGATTTCCACAGGCTACAAATTCTGGATTCAGTTAGCAAGGTAATGGGTAAAATAGCTGTTAGGTAATTCACAAATATCTGCCATACCAAGACGATAGCTAGGGTCAGTAAAAACCAAGGGTGGCTCTTTGTGAGGGAGAGGGAGGGAAGTGGTACAGACTAATAAAGTAAATAACTCTCAAGCAAGAACTGAACAAGAAAAAAGAGGGAAAAAGTGACACAAACAAAAAAACCCACTATTGAGGATTAAAAGGAAGATTTAATTACAGATGCAATATAGGTATTTAAAAATCATAAGAACCAAAAAAAAAAAAAAAATCATAAGAACCTTCTAATTCCCGTTGCAATAGTGAAGTGGCACAAGCTGCTGTCTCTCTTAACATAACATGTATACTAATCATCCACTTAAAATGTAAAATTCAGTAAAGGTCAATGAAGCTGTTGAAAATGGTAATTTTTTGTAGTATATTTTCTATTATTTGCCTTAGAAGTCAGCAGTAAATTATTTAAGGCTGTGATATCAAATATATTTATTATATGCGCCCAATATCAGAGGACAGGGAGTTCTTTACAGTAGGGGTGCTTCTACAATTAAGTTTTGTTAAGAAAACTAAATTCTAACAATTTGGTAATACACTATTGGAAAGTTTTCATCTCCAGTGAAGATTAACAAAAACAAGAGCTATATTTTGGTATCTGAACTTAGGGTTATATAACCTTATTTTTTATGACTATGAAGAAAACTTAGGAAAAGTGTTAATTAAGTAAATGTTTTCATTCCACCTTGCTGCAATGTTTTCTTTTAGGCTGATTCCATCAAAAATGGTGTCCAGCTTCTTTCCAGAGCCTATACTATCGATCCTAGCAACCCTATGGTATTGAACCATCTGGCAAATCACTTTTTCTTCAAAAAGGTAGAAGTCATTTTAAATTCTGGTTTTTGTTTTTCTGTACTGCATTGATACTTTATTTTTTTTAACTTGGAAAGAAATTTGAAAATGTCAGGTTTTTTTCCCTCCAGATTAGAGTTTGTATTTGTTTATTCATTCACTTAATACTTATTGACCCTTTTACACTGTACCCAACATTTCAGTCGGTTTCTGAAGATGAGTAAGAAATGGTTTTTGCACTCAAGGATTTCCGTTTCATAAAAAAGAAAGACATGTAAACAAATTTAAAGGTAAAAATAAAGGTCTGCACCCAATTATGATAGAGAAATGAGGAAGTGATCAAGTGGCTAAGGAAGGTTTTCACCAAGACAGCAAAACGATGGTATTTTTTAGGTTTCTTAAAATACTAAATCCAAGATTTCACTGGCAAAGTTTGTATATAATAAACATGAAGTTTTAATCTGCCATATCAAAACCAGGTACTAAATTGTACTAAGAACTTTAAACTAGTTAAATAGCAATTTAGGTAAAAGTTCACAAAAGTAAACTTTTGAATAATAGCAACAATGTTGCTATTGTTAGTGTGCATCCAGTGCTTAGTGCTTACTAAATGCTAAGCACTGTTAAAAGTGTATTCCATGTATTTAGTTATATAATCCTCACAACAATCCTATAACATAGGTTTATCCCCGTTTTGTGGATGAGTACATTGAGGCAGAGTTAATAATCTAAGCCTTAGATTCTAAGGTTACACAGCTGTTAACCACAGTGCTTTAATATTCCCTGGATGTAGAAGCATACTCCCCCTTCATAATACATTATCAATTAGGCTATAACTGGGATAGTACTAAGAGGCAACTACTTAGGGAGAAGATGCAAATGTATCTTATAGGTAAGTGAAGTGCGACTATTTAAGGTAAATCAGCTAGGCAAGCTAATCTTATGCATTCACTCAATTGATTTTCTGATCATACAGTTTAGCCAGGCTGTATGAGGTGATGTGCGAATTCCATGAGACAGAAAAACTGTATAAAGACAACTTACGAGAACATCCTAATAATGTTGACTGTAAGAATTTTAAACTTTTTTATGTAATAAAACTCAATTCCCACAATATTCAGGATTATAGTAAAGTTCAGCACCTGGCTCTCCATGCATTCCATAATACAGAAGTGGAAGCTATGCAAGCAGAAAGCTGCTATCAGCTGGCTAGATCATTCCATGTTCAGGTAAGATAACTTGATAGCTTCCCTAAATATCTAATCCTTTTGTTTGTAGTTTTTTAAGTCTTTTTAACATTTTTGTACATAATGTTGGTCTTGTTTTATTTTCATTTTGTAGGAAGATTATGACCAAGCTTTTCAGTACTACTATCAAGCCACACAGTTTGCCTCATCCTCTTTCGTGCTACCATTTTTTGGTCTGGGACAAATGTATATTTATCGAGGTGACAAAGAAAATGCATCTCAGTGCTTTGAGAAAGTTTTGAAAGCTTACCCTAATAATTATGAAACCATGAAAATTCTTGGCTCTCTCTATGCTGCCTCAGAAGATCAAGAAAAACGAGATATTGCCAAGGTACGTTTTAAGTCTTGGCTGTTTTCTGTTAGCTATCCTGAGACTCCCATTCCTCATCTATTGTTATTGGTAGTAGAGATATGATAGAAGCAGTTTTGTGAGCTTGTTCCAGTTTAGGTAACAAACAGTTGACCTATTAAGTAGGTGTAAATAGCCACCACCATTTTTTACTTTGACAGACTATAGGTCGAATGATTTAATGATCTTTTATCCTAGGGCCATTTGAAGAAAGTCACAGAACAGTATCCTGATGATGTTGAAGCTTGGATTGAATTGGCACAAATCTTAGAACAGACTGATATACAGGTAATTTAGTAATGCTGTTCATCTCCTACATAAAGTGTTTTTTTGTAAGCCTGGTGTAGTGTTTCTCTTCTGTTTTCACTTATACCACATTCTGTTGACCATGTAAATACAGGGCGCCCTTTCAGCCTATGGAACGGCAACACGAATCCTTCAGGAGAAAGTGCAGGCTGATGTCCCCCCAGAGATTCTGAATAATGTGGGTGCCCTCCATTTTAGACTTGGAAACCTAGGGGAGGCAAAGGTAGGAAAATAGAAATATTCCCTTCTTTTATAGTTGAATGCACACCTTTCTTAGATATATCAACTAAGTCTTTTAACAATGTAATTTTTCTTTCTCACAGAAATATTTTTTGGCGTCATTGGATCGTGCAAAGGCAGAAGCTGAACATGATGAACATTATTATAATGCCATATCTGTTACTACATCATACAATTTAGCCAGGCTATATGAGGCAATGTGTGAATTCCATGAAGCAGAAAAACTGTATAAAAACATCTTACGAGAGCATCCTAATTATGTTGACTGTAAGAATTTTAAACTTTTTTATATAATAAAATTCCTTAATTCCCACAATAGCAGTAAAAATATAGCCTGAAAAAAAAATCTTTCTTAGAACCAATATTTTAAAAATGTGAAGGTTCTGATGTCCCTTTTTTTTTTTTTTTTTTGAGACAGAGTCTCACTCTTTTGCCCAGGCTAGAATACCATGGCGTTGGCCTAGCTCACAGCAACCTCAAACTCCTGGGTTCAAGCGATCCTCTTGCCTCAGCCTCCCAAGTAGCTGGGACTATAGGCATGCGCCACCATGCCTGGCTAATTTTTTCTATGTATTTTTAGTTAGCCAATTAATTTCTTTCTATTTTTAGTAGAGACGGGGTCTCACTCTTGCTCAGGCTGGTTTCAAACTCCTGACCTTGAGTGATCCTCCCGCCTTGGCCTCCCAGAGAGCTAGGATTATAAGCTTGAGCCACCGCGCCCGGCCTGATGTCCATTTTTCTTCAAGGCAAATTTGTGTCCTTAAAAGTAAAAGGTACAGCTTTATTTACATTTATGCTAGAAAATAAAAAACAACTAAAACCGGTTGGACCATATTTCAATGACTAGGCTATCTTCAGTGGGTCAGCTACCTTTATTAGGCTTTTGACAATTCCTTGGCATATTTGCTAATGGATTTACCTTTGTAACTGTCCTGCTTTGATTTCATATAAACATTTTTACAATGTTTATAATAGAAAGAGGTGTGTTTTTCTTAGAAATAATTATTACTAAAATGTACGGGGGTGACTTTTTGCTATACATCTATACATTGTGAAATGTGAAAAGTTTTAAATTAAAATAATTACTTACATACTGTACTTTCTTTAAAAGAACCCAAAATACGATGTTGACTCTAGTCAAATCAGTAGCCATTATTTTGGCGTGTATCATGCTATTTTGGGATGCAAAAGTGATTTAAAATAAGATTTTAGTTGAAGGCCAGACTGAATTTGAATTGGTTTGATAGGCAATAGTGAGCCATTATTGGTTTCTGGAGGAGGGTGACATTTTCTAGAGAAAACAACAACTCACATTTATATGACACATTATTATTATTTAAGTGGAAAAGCTGAGGTTAGAGCCCAGGTCTTTTACTAGTAATCCATGCTTTCTCTATTTTGCCGTGACAAGCAGCTTTTTTAAAAAAGGTGACTGACAGTGGCGTGCTTTGGAGAGAAATTGGAAACAGAAACCAGCTGCAAGTTTTTTAAATATCTTAGTTTGAGATAAGGACTTGGAACAAGGGAATGGAGTGGAAGAGATCAATCTTAGATTTCCCACTTTTTTTTTTTTTTCTTTGAGACAGAGTCTCACTCTGTTGCCCGGGCTGGAGTGAGTGCCGTGGCGTCAGCCTAACTCACAGCAACCTCAAACTCCTGGGCTCAAGCGATCCTTCTGCCTCAGCCTCCCAAGTAGTTGGGACTACAGGCATGTGCCACCATGCCCGGCTAATTTTTTTCTATATATATTTAGTTGGCCAATAAATTTCTTTCTATTTTTTAGTAGAAACGGGGTCTCGCTCTTGCTCAGGCTGGTTTTGAACTCCTGACCTTGAGCA
>CAUYRT010074371.1:0-12513 GCA_963574885.1 Lepilemur ruficaudatus | reverse complement strand
AGACAAAGACACAACAAAAAAAGAAAATTATAGGCAAATATCTCTGATGAACATAGATGCAAAAATTCTCATGAAAACATGAGCAAACTGAATTCAACAATGCATTAAAAAGATTATTGATTACAATCAAGTGGGATTCATCACAGGCATGTAAGGATGGTTCAACATACACTAATCAATCAATGTGATACATCGTGTATCAACAGAATGAAGGATGAAAACCATATGCTCATGTTGATTGAGCCTGAAAAAGCATTCAATAAAATTCAATATCCTTCATAACAAAAACTTCCAAACATCTGGATATAGAAGGAACTTACCTCAATATGATAAAAGCCATATGTGATAGGTCAACAGCAAATATCACACTGAATGTAGAAAAACTGATAGATTTTCCTCTAAGATCTGGAACAAAGCAAGAATGCCCATTTTCACCACTGTTATTCAACATAGCAGTGGAAGTTCTAGCTAGAGCAATGAGAAAACAGAAAGAAATGAAGAACATACAAAATGGAAAGGAAGAGTGAAATTATCCTTGTTTGCAGATGACATGGTCTTATATCTAGAGAAACCTAAAGATTCCACACACACACACACACAAAATCCCTTAGAACTGATTTAAACAAATTCAGGAAAGTTGCTGGATACAAAATCAATATACAAAAATCAGTAGCCTTTCTATATGTCAAAAATAAACAATCTGAAAGAGAAACCAAGAAAAGAATCCCATTTACAATAACAAAAAATAAATATGTAAGAATTAACCAAAATGTGAAATATCTCTATAACGAAAACTATAAAATATTGAGGAAAGTAATTGAAGAGTACACAAAAAATGTAAAGCTATTCCATGGTTGTAGACTGGAAGAATCAATATTGTTAAAATGTCCATACTACCGAAAGCAATCTACAGATTCAATGCAATCCCTATCAAAATACCAATGATATTCCTCATAGAAGTAGAAAAAATAATGCCAACATTTATATGGAACCAAAAAAGTCCCAGAATAACCACAGCTATCCTAAGCAAAAAGAACAAAACTGGAGAAGGAATCACATTATCTGACTTCAAATTATGCTATACAGCTATAGTAGCCAATACAGCATGGCACTGTCATAAAAACAGAAACACAGACCAATGTAATAGAATAGAGAACCCATAAATAAGTCTACACAACTATAGTGATCTTATCTTCAACAAAGTTGCCAATAACATAAATTAAGGAAAAGACAGTCTCTTCCATAAATGGTGCTGGAAAAACTGGACATCTATTTGCAGAAAAATAAACCTAGACCCTTATTCTCACCACATACAAAAGTCAAATCAAAATGTTTGAAAAACTTAAATCTAAGACCTGAAACTATGGGACTACTAAAAGAAAACTCTGAGGAAATGCTTCAGGACGTTGGACTGGGCAAGGACTACTTGAGTAATAGCCACAAAGCACAGGCAACCAAAGAAAAATTGGACAAATGGGATCACATCAAGCTAAAAACTTCTTCACAGCAAAAAAAAACAATCAACAAAGTGAAGAGACAATCCATAGCATGGGAAAAAATATTTGTAAACTATACATCTGACAAGGTATTAATAACTAAAATACATAAGGAGCCCCAATAACTCAATAGGGGAAAATAATCAAGTAATCTAATTAAAAATGGGCAAAGGATCTGAATAGACACTTCTCAAAAGATGACACACAAATGATCAAGAGTGATATCAAAAAACGCTTAACATAATTAGGTATCAGAGAAATGCAAATCAGAACTACAACGTGATATCATCTCACCACAGTTATAATGTCTTTTATCAAAAAGACAGGCAATAACAAATTCTGGTAAGGATGTGGACAAAGGGGAACCCTCATATACTATTGGTGGGATTGTAAATTAGTGCAGTCACAATGGAGAACAGTACGGAGGTTTTTCAAAAAACTGGAAATTGAACTACCATATGACCCAGCTGCTGAGTATATGTGTAAAGGAAGGGAAATCAGTGTATTGAAAAGATATTTGCACTCCCATGTTTATTGCAGAGCTATTCACAATAGCCAAAATTTGGAATCAATCTAAGTGTCCATCAATGGGTGAATGGATATAGAAATTGTGATACATGTATGCAAAGGAATATTACATAGCCAAAAAAGATGAAATTCTGTCACTGGTAACAATGTGGATGAAACTGGAGAACATTATGTTAAGTGAAATAAGCCAAGTGCAGAAAGACAAATCTCTCATATTATCATTCATATGTGGAAGTCAAGTATTAAATACTTGGTATTAAATAATTGGTTTCATACAGAGAATAGAATGATGATTACCAGAGGCTGGGAAGGGTAGCATGGAGGAGAGGAATAAAGTGGAAATGGTTTATGAGTGAAAAACTGTAGTTAGATAGAATGAACAATATTTGATAACAAACAAAATAAGCATAATTAGCAATAAGTTAGGGTACACTTTAAATTAACTAAAAGAATGGAATTGGAATGTTCCTAATACACAGATGTGATAAATGCCTGAGGTGCTCGATGCCCCAATTTCCTTGATTTCACTAATTCCATGTTGTATGCTTGAATCAAAACATCACATGTACTCTAAAAAGATATATAACTATGATGTACCCATAATAATTTAAAAAAAGAAAAACAATATACAAACCTCATATAATACATTTAAAGTAATCTGCACAATTAAATTTAGGATCCACACAAATTAATAAGGTTGTTTTTAACTAGCATATGGATCATAACTATACCTTGGTTTGACTTAAAAAATAACTTAATATTAAGAATTTCAGATACCTAGAACAGCTGAAAGTGGGCCAACAAAAAAATTTTTTAGTGAAATAGATTGAAACAAATTAGATAAAAACTTTCACTTTGTATAAATAGAACTTGAATGATTATTTTGTAATTACATAAAAATTTCTTTTTCTTACTTTTTTTTAAAAAAAATATTTGGGATCTGAGAATAGGAAATGTGTGGTTTTTTTTACCAGCTTTATTGAAGTTAAATTGACAAATAAAAATTATATACATTTAAGGTATGCAAAATGGTAATTTGATATACATATATATTCTGAAATGAATACCACAATCAAGATAATTATACATCCATTACTTTCCATAGTTATCATTTTTTTGCATGGTGAGAACACTTAAGATATTCTATCTTAGCAAATTTTAAGTATAATATATGATACATTATTATTAACTATAATCATCATACTCTACATTAGGTCCCCAGAACTTATTCATTTTATAAATGAAAATTTGTACTCTTTAACCAAAAGCTCCCCATTTTCTCCACCCTGTCAGGCCCAGGCAACCATCATTCCACTCTGCTTCTAAGTTTGACTTTTTTAGATTCCACATATAAGTGAAATAATACAATATTTGTCTTTTTGTGTCTGACTTGTTTCACTTAGGGTAATGTCCTCTAGGTTTGTCCATGTTGTTGCAAATGGCAAATTTTTATATATATATATATATATATATATACACACACACACACCCCAAATCTTTTTATCCATTCATATGTCAACAGACATTTACATTGATTCCTTATCTTGGCTATTGTAAATACATAAAAATTTCTAAAGCTTAAAAACAGTATGTTGTCATCCATAGCAAAATATATATCCTACCATCATCTTTTATTTAATACATTGTTTTTTGTCTCACAAAGGTAAATGTCTGCCCAATATCTGGCTAATTGTGCACAAATTTCAGATTAAAAAATTTTGACTAATACGGTTTAATGTATTTGAGGAAAGTCAAACTAATTCCAATTCCTTTATAAACACCTATAATTTAAATGGAGGCAGAAGGCTCTGGATCCAAAATATCATCAGAAGTAACATTTATGGCACCTACAGATATAATAAGTGAACTTACAAATTGATTTACCTTTCTATGACATGAGTCTAAGTTCAGCCCTTAAGTGTACCTGTATATTTGTCTCATTTATCAATAAAATATATTCTCTCTTTGTCTCTTTCCCTTTCCCTTATATTTTATGAAATGAATGACAACTGACCCACTCAGTTATTCCCTCATTTCCTGCTTAGTGGACAGCATAGTTCATCATGCATAAGGTAATAAAACAAGATGATACAGTCAGATCACTGTAAGTGTCAGAGTGAGAGAATATGAAATTTCATTAGGTACTGGCAAGCAGCCTTCTATTTATGAATCAAAGTTCTCAATTGGCACTAGAAGTAGTAAAGGCACCCATTACCACATTCTGTTCAAGTAAGGGTGTGGGTTCTGCACAGAATTCCAAAATCAAGTATACTCTGCAATCCTATGCTTTGGAAGCTAATTTTTCTCCAAATTTTTATTATAATTTAAGTATTGAAGTACATATGTTGCATGTGATATTTTCTATTATCTCAAACATAGCCTAATTCAATTTATCTAACAATTTTTGTATGTTGAGTCTGAGTGAATTAGTATGCTGGGACTACTTCTATGCTATTTATTTAAGAGGTAAATAAACATATTGGGTTTTTAAAATTAGTATTGTCTTTTCTAAAATGAGAATAAAAGGCCTGCTTCATTGCATTGTTACAAGTATACAAATCAACTGCTCCCCATTCAAGCTAGCAACAGGATTACAGCTTCATTACCTCAGGGAGGTACATTATGTGGAGGGTGAGGAAAGCAATAAGATTTGTAAGAATTGAGACTTGGAGAAAAGGGGAAAGAGGAGTCTACATAGAGATTGAGTCCATCCTTCAAAGTGAGGTATCACAAGGGCGGAAAAGCATGCACCATATATACTGGCCATCAAATTGTACTAATTGATCAACACTAAGGTGCTCATATGGTAGTAATACTCACTGGGTGCCAGTCAGGTATGGGGGGGTGGGGCTAGAGAGGGTAGGGGTGTAAACCCATAGCTAATGGAAACAGGGCACACTCTATGGGGTAAGGACATGATTGTAGCCCTGGCTTAATAAACACGGCAAATGGATTTCATTTGTTTGTACCTTCATCATATCCAGAATTAAAAATAAAAGAGAGAGAAAAGCTTTCTTTCAACTAAACAATAAAATGATAGATCCCTGGGCTACAGATGAAGCGAGAGAGATTTGTGAATCTTGGATGAACCCCAGGGGGTTGTGATATCCTGAGAAAAAAGGTTATGTAGTATATCTTGGGGGAAAAACCCCTACACGCCACGAGTATCAGCATTCCTAAAGATTTCTGTGTCCTAATTAATACAGAAAGGGGGAGAGAAAAGGCCATGTGATCAGAGACAAAGGATGCTCCAGCAGTTACCTGTAGGATAGGCCAAAGCTGTCCTCTAATCTCCAAATCCTGACAATGTATAAGCTCCCAGAATTTAGACTCAATTCTAGAAAAATAAGGAGGAAGTATACAAATGACCATCTTAAAATTCAGTACCATTTCCACTGAATGGAGACTCAGAAGCAACATACAGTTGCTTGTGAAAACTGAAGATATATCATGCTTCTTGTACACCTGATATCGTGGACAGAGATTCAAACTTGCTCTAAGTGCCTAGAACAGTGCTTAGCATCTAGTAAGTCCAAAATAAATATTAACTATGATTATTTTTATTAAAATTAAAAAATAAAAGGAGCTATGCTACTCTGACAGGAAAACCCCCAAAAGTTCTCAGATTCATATTAATATATAAGAGAATATGGAAGATTTACACTCCAAATGAATATATAAAATTTTTTTTACTACTAAGTAAATTTTCAATATTCTACAAGCTATCTACAGAAACCAGTATGTCTACTTAGGGTAAACTGGTAACCCAATCTCTCTGCCACATGTTTCCTGTTTCCCAGTTTTGAGTAATTCTAAAGTTATATTATTCCTGATAAGCTTGCTACATTGCCTCCTGTTTAAATGGAAATTCAAAATTATCCTTCATCTATTCCTGGAAGAGAAATAGAACATGAATGGAAGAATTGATGGAAACTGAATAAAATCTGAAGCTTTTTTCATAGTAATATACCAATGTTAGGCTCTTAGTTTTGACAAATATAGCACAGTAATATAATATGAAACTTGGTGGTTGTAGGTTATACAGAAATTTTTGGTAGTTGCAAGTTTTCTGTGAATTAAAAATTAATACAAAATAAAAGTTTATTTTTTACAATGATTATTTCATGCAAACACCTTTTTTTTTTTTTTTTTTTTGAGACAGAATCTCACGCTGTTGCCTGGGCTAGAGTGCCGTGGTGTCAGCCTAGTTCACAGCAACCTCAAACTCCTGGGCTCAAGCAATCCTTCTGCCTTAGCCTCCCGAGTAGCTGGGACTACAGGCATGCGCCACCATGCCCGGCTAATTGTTTTTTTCTATATATTTTTAATTTTCCAATTAATTTCTTTCTATTTTTAGTAGAGACGGGGTCTCACTCTTAATCAGGCTGGTTTTGAACTCCTGACCTTGACCTATCCTCCCGGCTCAGCCTCCAAGAGTGCTAGGATTACAGGCATGAGCCACCACACCCGCCCTAAACACCTTCTTTAATTGAAGTAGCTTGGGAAAAAAATACTAGGTTGAGCCTGACATAGATGCCATCAAACTGATATTGAGAGCTTTCTACTGGTGTTTTGTCAATCCTCTTTTTTATTTAGTTTAAAAATAAATTTTGCAAATGTATAGAGCCAGCAAATACTTATGGTATTCCTACTATGTACAGTGACATGGAGTATCATTAATGATTTAAGTACAGATCATTTTCTAGCAAGAGATACACATAGATACATAAATAACTATGATTTAATAAAAGAGTTATGTTTTTTACAAGAGGGTTTTAAAGTGTTACTAGAGTTTATAGGAGAGAAAATGTATTTTCAAATATTGAATCAAGCAAAGTTTTAAGGAGGAAGTGTCATTTGAATTAGATCTTGAGTGATCACTTGTTTGGGGACAAGTATTGATTAGGAAAAGAACATAAAAAAAGAATATACTACATAAAGTCAATAGGGTAGACAGTAGACAGGATTTAGGGGACAGAAAAAATTATAGTGAAAAATAAAGACAGAAAGATTAACTTACCAACATTTTGCAGAGCATATTAAAGACCAGGTTGCGTTACTCAATTTTGCAGGGTTTTGACATATGAAGTAATATCAAGATACTAACTTTAAAATATTGCATTGTTCTAGAAATTGTATCTTTTTAAATACAGAATCAGAGAAGGTTCTGATAACTTTTTATTTAGTAGGATGAATTAGAACCCACCAAGAAACAGATCCGGGAGACCAGAGCAAGCTAACAGCTTGGAGAGTTTAGTGTAAAAGCAGTTAGGTCATCAAAAGGAAATGTTTACATATGCCAAGTGGTGACATGGGAAATCCATTATTTCCAAGGACAGAAAGTAACAGATAGAGGACAACACAGTGTGAGGACTTGGAAGCCAGGAAAAGGAATATTGTATAGAAAAACACATGGCCAGCATAAAGAAAACAGAAATCAAGAGTCCAAGCTATATGTACTCATATTTAGGACAGAAATCCAAATTTGCAAAGAAAGAGAATTAATAGGAGCAGTATTTATCCATTTTCTAGAAAGGATAAAGTGGAAAGTTAATTATGATAACAAAAGTCCTGTCCAAATCCCTCCACAACCCCATTCACCACCTGCCAATATTGAAGAATCCTCTAATCTGCCCCCTATGTAAGACATTCATGATTTAGCAGGAGACACTTATGCTATTGAAAAGGCTCTTGGAAGAATGAGAAAGCATTGGCCAAGGAAAGATTTTCAGTAGGAATTTATACTTGGTACTCTTAGTACCAAGGAGAAGAACAGAGCCTTGGGCCAAGAAATGTTGGATGGTACCAATATGAAAACCAAGGCCCCAAGGATGACCAATATTAGACATCTTAAGCCTAGCTAAACGAAATCACATAGGTATGCCTGTGTGCATGAGAAAGCATACTAGAGGAAAGGGATTAGGTGCCCTGCTTTCTCTACTTCTGTTGATCTCCCAAACTTGGACAATCTAAACATTCCACTAGGTATGTTCCACAAAGGTTAAATACTCCTTATTCATGTAATGACTAATGGTTCAAATGGAAACGCCATTGTAAATCCTTGAACTATAATAAGTCTGGTTCCGAAACATATTAAATCCCAAAGCCCATGACCCATGGGAGTGGCCACAGTTGCACGAGGTACTGCTTCTGGAACAGCAACCAATACAGAGATAGGGTATTAGAGATATCACAGATATACTTACCAAAGCCAAGCTATTCATCTGACACCAAGTCCTTAAACAAGGTAGAACACAAGTTTTCCAAATTGTAGAATACTTTTTTATTTTATCAGACTGTTTTTCAAGTCTAATATGACAGAACAAGATGCATTGAGAGACTAACATAGAAAATATAATATGTAATCATTTATTTAGAATAATGGACCATATCAGTGATATTTCCATACCTTATTGTCTGAGACAGAATCACTCTGATGTGGAAGATTTTAAAGATAAAGTGTGTGCTCATAAAGTTAATGGAGCTCAGATCTGTTGAACCTCTAAGGGAGGAAAAAGCAACTAAGAAACATTAAGTGGCAATGATGTACCTAGTAATATGCTTGCTATTTTATGTAAATTAATTTATCTTTTGAAAACTGTAGCAAAATAATATATACCTTACATCATGTATGTGGATGTCAGCATTCTTTAATTTACATTATCTTTTAAGGGATCTAGATGAATAAATAAGCTTATTGCCAAGTAGTATTTATGTTTGAACAATATTTTCTAGAACCAAAGTCAAATAGAGAGGAACTTTGATGATGATGAGAAAAACTATACTTTAAATGAATAGATTATAAGAATGCAAAATATATATTAGTTTTCCTAGTGGCATGTGATTTAAGCAACTCTTTAAAAATCACCTATTATCTTCCTATAAATTGAATATTCTCTCATGACATTTTAAAACATTCAATTCTCTAACCTCTTTGAGTATTCTACAACCATTTCTAGATTAGGTGTTTACCATCTTCCAACCATTTATTCTGTCATCATTAAACATGGAATTAACACAAGTTTTGGTTATTTGTCTTTAATAATATTCAAACTGATCATTTATAGTAAAATATAGCTTAAAATTTATGGACATGTTAATAAATTAGAAAGAATGACAAGACAAATTTCAGGTGATTAACACTTCTGCTTTAATTTTCTAGAAATCAACAAAATAACATAAATTATTTTGACAAAGATGTAAATCGCATAAATCATTTTGGTGGAATCTAAAAATGTAGAACAAATATGAATATGATTTTTCTTAGAAATGTAAAAAAGCTAGCTGTTACTTTCTTGAATGGACTAAAGAAAAAAAATAGTGTTTTCTTTTTTCTTTAATATAGCAATGGAGACTTACTTGCAGTATATATTTTTCTAAGCTAAATTCTTGTGCAGACTCTTAGAGATCCTAAAAAAAATCTCTGAAGGCCTTTTAGTGTTATCCTGTTAGGTAAAGTTCTTTCTGAGAAGTAGTCAGAGAAAAAGTTCCTTGATTTACAGAAAAAAATAGATTCTTTCATTATGATGTCATTCTAAATTAACACAGTATGCAATTTAAAAATAAAACATTTAGGAAGTCAAAAAAGTAATAACATATTCTTTGTTTTGCAAACTAAAGGATATTAGGTTGATGCAAAAGTACTTGCAGTTTTAGCATTGTTGAAATTTGCCCTTTGATATTGGAATACTTTCTTAAATAAATGTGGTTATGTTATACATCATTTTAATGTGCATTTCTCACTTTATGATTTTTTGCTAATGATTTATTACTTTCTGTTTATTTTATATTTATTTTAGACTATGGAAACGATGTTAGACAAAAAGCAAATTCAAGCTATTTTCTTATTCAAGTTCAAAATGGGTCATAAAGCAGCAGAGACAACTTGCAACATCAACATACATTTGGACCAGAACTGCCAACAAACATACAGTGTGTGGTGGTTCACAAAGTTTTGCAAAGGAGATGAGAGCCTTGAAGGTAGGGGGAACGGTGGCTGGCCATCAGAAGTTGACAACGACCAATTGAGAGTAATGTTCAAAGCTGATGCTCTTATAACTCCACAAGAAGTTGCCAAAGAACTCAACATTGACCATTCTACCGTCGAATGTTTATAGAAGACAATTCACAATTGCAAAGATGTGGAAACAACCCAAGTGCCCATTGATACATGAATGGATTAATAAAATGTGGTATATGTATAACATGGAGTACTACTCAGCCATAAAAATGGTGAACTAATATCTCTTGTATTAATCTGGATGGAGCTGGAGACCATTCTGAGTGAAGTAATACAAGAATGGAAAAACAAACACCACATGTGCTCTCTAGATAAATTGGAATTAATCTATCAACACCTATGTGCACATACAGAAATAACATTCATTGGAAATCAAGCAGGTGAGGAGGAGAAAGGGATGATTAAAATCATACCTAATGGGTAAATGCACAGTATCTGGGGTATAGGCAAGATACAAAAGCAATTTACATAACCAAATTGGTTGTACCTCTGTAATATTCTGAAATTGGAAAAACAATAATAGACAAAAAAAAAAAAAACAGTTGGTCATAAGTATATGGTTTTATTACTGTGTTCTCTATTTTGTTCCATTGGTCTATGTGTCTACTTTTATACCAATACTGTGCTGTGTCAGTTTCTATAGCCTTGCAGTATAATTTGAAGTCTGGTAATGTGATGCCTCCAGATTTGTTCTTTTGTTTAAGATTGTTTTCGCTTTTCAGGGTAATTTTTGTTTTCATATGAATAAAGTCCATATTATTATTTCTAGATCTGTGAGAAATGATATTCAAATTTTGATGGGAATTGCATTCAATCTGTAAATCACTTCGGGTACCATGGACATTTAAAAATGCTGATTCTTCCAAATTATGAGCATGGGATATTTTCCATCTATGTTATCTATGATTTCTTTCATTAGTGTTTTGAGGTTATCCTTGGAGAGATCTTTTACATCTTCATTAAGTATACTCCTAGGTATTTCACTTTCTTTCTTGCTACCATAAATGGTATTGAGTTCTTAATTTGACTCTCAGCTTTACTATTATTAGTATGTGGAAATGCTACTGATTTGCATCCATTAACTTTGTAATCTGAGAATTTATTGAATTTATTTATCAGTTCTAGGAGTCTTTTGGTGGAGTTTTTATGGTTTTCTAGGTATAAGATCATATTGTCAACAAACAGGGATAGTTTGATCTCCTGTTTCCTGATATGGATGCCCTTTATTTCTTTCTCTTGCCTGATTGTTTTGGCTAAGACTTCCAGTACTATGTTGAATAGAAGTGTTGACAGTGGACACTCTTGTCTGGTTCTGGTTCTTAGGGGGAATGCTTTCAGCTTTCCCCATCCAGTATTACATTGGCCATGGGTTTGTCATATGTGACTTTTATTATTTTGTTTTATGTTCCTTCTATGCCTAGCTTGTTGAGAGTTTTTATCATGAAGGAATGCTGGATTTTATCAAATACTTTTTCTGCATCTATTTGGATGAACATACAGTCATTGTTTTTACTTCTCTTTATGTGGTGAGTCACATTTATTGATTTGCATATATTGAACCATCCTTGCATCCTGAGATGAATCCCACTTGATCATGGTGGATTTTCTTTTTTGATGTGCTGTGGAATTTGGTTTGCTAATATTCTGTTCAGAATTTTTGCATCTATGTCCATGAGGGATATTGATCTGTAATTTTTTTTCTTTGTTTCTTTCTTTTTTAATGTATTCTTTTCTGGCTTTAATATCAGAGTGATACTGTCTTCATAAAATGAGTTATGGAAGATTCCATCCTTCTCTATGTTGTGAAGCAGTTTCAGTAATATGGGTGGCAATTTTTCTTTATAAGTCTGGTGGAATTCAGCTGTGAATTTGTCTTGTCTGGGTTTTTTTTTTTTTTTTTTTTTTTTGGTCAGAAGAGTTATTTCTACTGTTTCAATCTCAATACTAATTATTGTTCTGTTCAGAATTTATATTTCTTCCTGATTCAAGCTTGGGAGGCCATGTGTTTCTAAAAATGTATCCATTTCCTCTAGATTATCTAGTTTGGGTGTGTAGAGGTTTTCATAGTAGTCGTGGATGATATTTTGTATTGTTGCGGCCCCTTCTTGGGGAGGAGAAGTGAACACAGAAGACAAACGACAAACAACAGACACACAAAGATGGTACAAGACTGCAGCACCTTTCTCCTGCAGTGTCTTTATTTTTAACACTGTTCTTTTGGCATCTGTCCCAGTCTACCCCAACTTTTCCCACTGCTATTTTCTGTTCCCAGAATGTTTTCGGCTCAGCATGGACTGGTTCTCACCACTCTGCCTCAGGGAGTTGACTTTTGCGTCTCCTCCTTTGCCCTTTCCTGTTTGCAGGTCAAGGCACCCTGGCTTGTTTGCAAGTCACAAGGTGTCTTGAGGCCGATCAATAAGAAACAATCCATGTGAGAACAGGTGTTCCGAGAACTGCTTTGTTCAAGCA
>CAUYRT010074370.1:0-21519 GCA_963574885.1 Lepilemur ruficaudatus | reverse complement strand
GTTAGTACCAGATGAAGGCCCTTCCACAGCATCCTGGTCTGTATGATCTCCCCAGGAATTTTTAAAAATCCTAGGGGTGATAACCTGAGCCCCACTTCAAATATGACCAACTGAATTTTCTAGCAATTCCCATGGAGCCAGGTCTAATTGATTCCAACACACGAGGAAACAAGATGTTGCACATAGTCTGGTATAGTAGAGCAAATGTGTGTCTGTTAAATGGTGCTTAATTAATGCCTGGGGGTGAGGGGGTGGGCTGACAGATGGGTTTCCAGAAGGGTGAATGGACAAGTGTCCCATGGGGAGGTCCAGTCAGCTCAGCCAGTACCCACTGGTTCACTCCTCTGACAGGCGTGCCGTCCTTTTGGTGGATTGGGTCCAGCCATCCTGGCTGCCAAACATTTAGAACATCACCCCTGGGTGTGATTCAGGATGGAAGGTGAACTAACAAGGCCCTGAACTGCCACTCTGGCTAACAGAGAGGTTGCACAGCCGTTATGGCCCTAGCACACACACACAGTGGAAGGATGTCTATGATACAGCTCCCCCTGGGTTTGTTTCCCTCCTGCCAAAAGCAAGTCACCAGCTATGTCCTTTCTGCCTCAATTGAGGACGTGATCGGCACAGAGAGAACAGGTAACAGGAGGCTGTGTACAATCTTTGCAGAGTTGTTGGAGCCTTAGAATTACAGCTGGTTGCGACTCCACACAGTGCATGAGCCAGAAGCTCCTGCAAAGAGGTGGGGACTCTGCAGTGGGAGGAAGAGTGCACCGTGTCACAGCTGCCATGGTGGGGCCAGGGCTGCTCCTCAGGGTGTCGTGGGGAGGCCTGAGGAGCAGCCATGCACAGCCAGGCACGGCACTGTCCCAGCGAGAAAAATGACACTGAGGGGATGTGTTATGATATATGTGCAGATACACGTGCATGGATGTGCCATATACAATACATATGTATGTGTGTGTGTATGTGTATGAATGTGTTGTGTACGATATATACATATATTACTCGTGTGTGAATATCTGTACCCCAGTAATATGCTGAAATAAAAAAAATTAAATAAAAAAATATTTTAAAAAGAGTTATATCTCTTATCAAATTCCCTCATCTTTTTTTAAATGTTATTATTGGTCAGGGTGCCAAAATAAAAGGGTATACAAAACCCCATTATCTTAGTAGCTACCTTATATACCAAAAGTACAGTAAAAGCCATTGACCTTAAATTAAATATATATATTACTCATATGTGTATATATACACACAAACATATATATCATATACAACACATTCATACACATATCTGCATCTGCATACACACGTGTTATCATACATAACACACAGACATATATGTGTAAGTTGATTCTGTAGTAAACTGCATACAGTTTTCATGGAGCAGCTTCAGTTGTTCTCAAATAACCTCTCTGGGTCTCCCTGAAGTCCCGAGTTGAAATGCCCTCTGGCTCAGGCCAAGCACGACTGCCTGGGCTTGCCCGTGCTGAGGGTGGGCGACAGGTGCGTCAGCGCAGGAAGGCTGGCGTGCAGCAGGGGCCCAGTCACGCGTCTTCCATACCCACAGCCCCTGCCCACAGAAAGCGGCCTCCACCCCCATCCCCCAATCACATCCCAGCCCACCCACAGCAGCTGATGCCCCCAGAGGCCCATCTCAGTCAGGGCCTGCTTGCAGTGGGACCGGAGCCTGCCACCTGTGCTGCAGCACCTTGGTTTCCTCACTTGCAAGATATGCCCAGCAACACCTACTATGACATGTGGCCCTTAAGGATTTCACTACAGGCCCCTGGAAGAAATTCAGCCAAGATTTCAGTCCTTCCCTGGGACGTCCCTGCTGCCCCTGCGCAGCCCAGCTGATGAGAGGCCCCAGGGAGGCCCTTGTTGGCGGAGGGCACAGTTAAAGGCACCGGCTCTGTCTAGAGCCTCCCGCCAGCCCAGCCTTGCTCCCTGACTCCAGCCCTGGGCTGTGGGGAGCTGGGGTTAGGGAACAGAGCCACGCTGAGCTCTCTTCTCTCCCCTGCCCCGGCCCTGAGGCCACATGCTCTTTGCTCACGGAGGCAATGCACCTGCCATCTCCACGAGGCAGGTAGTTCACGTGGCTCCAGCTCCGTGCAGAGCCAGGGCCAGAGCGAGGGCGGGGGAAGGGCAGGGAAAGGCGCTTGGCAATTGTGGGAATGAAGCAGGGATAAATCCGTGAATGAGTAAATGAGCTCAGGAATGAGTCCTGGAGGTTCCTTCCACTTACATAAATAAATCTATGCAGCCGGACATTAGATCTCCATGCACTTAATTTTAAAAATCCCAGTAAATTAGTTATTTTGGAACAATAAAATAAAAGACCGAGAATAAACCTCAGAGGAAAAACAAAGGTTTGGGGAAAGTGTGTTCGGAGGAAGTAAAGCCCAGTGGAAAAGTCAGAACAAATCCAGTGTTTCTCAGAGAAATTGTTCCTTTCCAATTGCCACCCCCGCCCTAATGGCATCACATTTCCCTGAGCCCCTGGGGCCTCTGAAGGTAAGTGTCTCTGCGCATCTTCCACACCGAGGAGCGAGGAGTGTTGTGCTTTGTTATTATTACAGCTAAATCAGGGGAATTAATCCAATGTGGCAAGCCGACCTGTGTGCTCCCGGAGGGAGATCGGCCACCCCAAGCCCTGTACCAGTGGTTTGTTTTGTCACCACTTTTGCTGTATTTATTTAGTGTTGTTTGATGTGCTTTGCAGGCATCCACTGCCCAAGGCCAGTGGCACTGGCAGGAAGAGCAACTGGAGGACTTCAATAAATGCAGCGGCCCAGCCTCTCTCTGAAGACACTGAAACAACTGCAGAGAGAGGGAGGAACACCAGGAGGGCTTAGGGCCCGGAGCAGGGGCCAGAGGGAGGCTGTGCTGGCTCCACCGCCCCTTCCTTCAGAGCCAGCTGGGCTTCCAGGCTTCTGCCTACCCGGCTGCCTCAGGATGCTGCCTGCGGGCCCCTGACCCCAGTGTCCTCAGACCTCATCTGACCCTGTGCTCTGTGGCCCTCAGGTGGCCCAGCCCCAGGCCCTGCTCCACAAGCTCTGAGGGGGGGTGGGGACAAGATTTGACACCCATAGGACAGTAGTCCAGGGTGGCCCAGATTTGGAGAGCCTTCACCCAGAGGGTTCTACCCCAGGCAAGCTGGGCATTCTCAGACCAGGCTGGGCACTCACCTGCTGGGTCAGGCCTTTCCAGAGAGTTGAGGACATCGGCCTTGCAGGGAGTGGGGATAGAGAATGCCATCAGCCACAGGTTCCTGGGACAGGGTGCTGTGTGGAGGCAAGGGGTGGCATGCCTGGGGCAGCAGGTGCCTTTCTCTTGCAGCCACGCAGAAGCAAGGTTGTCTGAGATGTCGAGTGTCTGGGCTGGTGTCCCAGCCTAGCTTCTACCCCTCCAGTCTCCTCCTACAGGCTGTAGCCCCCTAGAACAGGGGCCAAGAAACCAAATCCAGCCCACTATATGTTTTATAAATACAGTTTTACTGGAACACAGCCAGGCCCATTCATTTGTGTATGGTCTAGTGCTGCTTTGGGGCTACAGCAGCAAAACTGAGTGCAATACTACCTAAGACAGAGACCACATGGCCCACAAAGCTTGAAGTGTTTACTCTCCAGCACTTTACAGAAAAAGTTTGCCAACCTCTGTCACAGAATGTCTCTACCCAGAGATCACCTTGTCCCCAGCATCCTCCTGGGGAGTCCTGAACTCAGGACTTACGGCCAAAGAGGCCTTCTGAATTCCGAGCCTCCCCCATCCCTGCCCCTCGCCCAAACCTTGCCTCCTGCTCTTCCATGTGGGACTTGCCAGGCTGGCTGGTGGCGGGAACAGCTCCTTTAATTTTAAGTCTTTGTTGCGTGACCTGTGTACAAGTGTGTGACCTGGATGGTGAATATTTGTGATTCTTTCTAAGCAGTGGTTGAAGGTGTCCCTGGATACATGAACGTTTTTATTCCCCTACAACTCTCTTAATCCACACATTAATAAGAAAATGAAAAAGTTCCTTTGGAAATTGTAGCCTGAGGGAGAAATCAATTATTTACAACTCATACTCAGTTAAGTGATCACACTTAATACCTGGAGAGATTTCTTCCCAGGACTAACACTAATGCACTAAGGCCACCCTCGCGCGCACTTTGCAGCAGATGCAGCTCCTCACCCACGCCAGGGTGCTCACACCCTCTGTGCTCACTAACGCCCCAACCTACCTGTCTCTGGCCTCAGGAGCAGACTCACTTCATAAACTCTCCCCGTAAGTTAAGCACACTGCTCGTTCATGGATTCCTTCCAGCTCTCTTGTCTTTTCCTCAAAACTGTTTCAAGGACTTCTTGTGTGCAGTCAGGCTCTGAGGTGGCTTGTATGACCATTGCCCTGCTGCGGGAGGGCGCGTCCCTGCCCCACTAGTGCTTGGCACCTTTGGAAAAGGAGAGAGCACAAGGTACATACGCTACGTCCAAGCTGAAGCTCGAGAAGCCTTTTCATCTCGCCTTCCTGCTCTTCCTGTCACAAGAATGGGCACATCCCTGTGGCGGCTGCTCCTTTAGTCAGGTCTGGGATGAGGAGACGCTGGAAGCAAAGATGAACAGAGCTGCACTGCACTGGGGCACCAGCACGCGCCACCCCAAAGTATGCCTCTTTTGCATACAAGTTGTTGAGCTGAAGGCAGCTAGGGAGCAGCAGATGCAGGAGAGTTCTCTGCCCTCCCTCCTGCCTGAAAGCAAGACATAGATTTACAAAGACAAAAGGTATCCCGCCACCTCCCTCCATAGGGAGAACAGAGGTGAACCAGTGAAGGTGTCTTTAGACTTTTGTTTACCTGGAGACAGTCCCAGGGCCGTCTGCCAGCTTTTCCAACCAGCCCTATCTGCCAGGTATTGGCCTTCCCACGAGGCGTCACCATTAGAGACTCGCAGTCCTGCCCTTGCCTTGCCATTTCTCTAAAAATTTGCTATTCTTTGTCTAAGATTCTATACAAGCTAGAATTTAAAACTACCTTTTTATTTATTATCATTTTTTATATTTTTATTTTATTTACATTTATTTTTATATTTTATATATTTTAAATATATTATATATTTTATATTTTTATATATATTTATGTTTATATTACATTTTTATTTTATATTTTTTATTGTTATTTTAAGAGGCAAGGTCTTGCTATGTTGCCCAGGCTGGTCTCAAATTCTGGCCTCAAGCAATACTCCCACCTTGGCCTCCCAAAGTGCTGAGATTGCAAGTGTGAGCCACCGTGCCCAACCTTCGAAGCCACCTCTTTGAGAACTACCCATGCCCTGGTGTCTCTCATGAAATATACATATTAATAAATTTGTTTTTCTTTTGGTACAGGAGCCTGCTGCAACTAAGAACGCATGAAAGTTAAGGAAAAAAATATTTTTCCTTCCCTATAACACCAACAGGTAACATAAGCTAGAAATAAGAGTTCTTGCAAGCCACTGAGTTTGCTGGGTTGTTTGGTATGCAGCAAAGTTAACTAATATAGACTCTTAATCATCAGAACTTTCCAGGGTTCTTCTTCCCTGAAACAACCTTAACCCTCTGATGACTTCAACTCATACACTGATGCCTCCCAAAGATATTCCTGTGTTCCAGAACTGTCCTCTGTCTACTGTCCTCAGGTTTTCCCAGCAGCAAGTCCTCGGGACACCTCAAGTTCAACATATTCGAAAATAAATTCACCATCTTCCCTAAAATACCGCCTTCTCTTCCTGGCATTTCTTTGGCAGTTTGCAGCATGCCTGTGTAAGGAAGCTGGAACTACACTTCCCAGAATCCCTGATCCTGTGTGGTCCAGAATCTGTTCAGGGCCACAGGTGACCTCAGCCCATCGCCTGGCACAGTGGTTGCCCCCACTGTGTAACTCGAGGAGGAGTGGGCATGAGCCAAATTATGGCTCTCTGAGGTCCTTTTAAGCTCTGACATAAAAGTTGTGATTTTACGTTTGCAGTTCCTTCTATCAGCTGTTTTCGCATTTTCGTAAAGAAAATCAATTTGGTCTTGCTTTTTTCCTTCTGTTGTGCTCCTCCTTCTCCTACAACCCATCCAGTGAATTATGCAAACTGCACTTGCCACCCAAGGTGAGGCTAATTAAAAATGCTAAATGAGAGTTGAAATGGAGTGTCTACCACTGCTTCATCTTGGCTAATGCCGGTGAGCGGCTGTCGCCCTCACCACGGAGCATCCTGCCTGGATCTCAGACACATGCGTCGTTAACAGTGATTAAAAGGCACGGTACAGATCCCGCATGCAGTGCACGGTGAATACTAAGCTGCTGAGTGGTAAAATACATCTGGAGTCCTGTGCGGATGTGGCTTCCCCTCACCCCAACAATCACACAGATTTCCATTAGCATAATTTTAAATTTCTAGTACCCACTTCAGCTACTAATGAATTTAATGAAAAGTGCCCCGAAGGGCAGTCTTTCAAAAATCCTCTTTATTTTACAGAAAAGACAGGTGAAACTATAGCAAGAAAAATCCCAGCTACAAAAAGGAAGCAGAGATTCAATATTCGTCCCAACGAATTCAATCAAAATGACACCCAAAACATGGAAAAAGCACAGCTGACACTCAGCAGTCTGACTCTTGTGGAAACATCCTCTCTTTGGCTTCTGTGACATCTCCCTTGAGCTGTCCTCCCACGTCTCCAAGCCCCAGAGTGGCTCTTTAGTGCCCTTTACACTCACCTGGCTGGGCCCTGACTCCAAATGTCTGAGCTGCTCAAGATGCTTCTGCCCCTGCTAACAGAAAAACCCAAGCTCTGTAAATAATGTAAAGGAGTTGATGCTGAGCTGAATATGAGTGACCACGACCCAGAACTACACAATCTCTCTTTTTGTTAATTAATTAATTTAATTTTTAATTTCAAAATATTAAGGGTGTATAAATGTGTTCGTTATGTGGACACCTAGTATGATACTTAAGTCGGGGCTGTTAGTGTCCCTGTCACCATAATAGTGTTCATTGTACCCGATAATTTTTACTCCTCACCCTCTCACACACACGCTTCTCGGAACTACACAGTCTCAAGGGCTCCTGACAAAGTACTCCTAAGGTGGCTGGGTCACAGTTTACTTTTACATATTTTAGGGAGACAGAAATTGCAGTTAAGATCATAAATCAATAAATGCAGGGTGAGAAATGAAAATAACATCCAAGCCCCTGCCGACTGAACGGACCCCTGTTGGCCAAGGGGACCCCAAGGAAATCTTAGAACTGAGTTCCCAGCCATTATGCCCCCTCCCTCGCTAACCTCCGCCAGGCTGCCTTCCCTAAGGATAAGCAGAGCCGGCCCTATGGGAAGACCTGATCCACTGCTGATTTCTATCAACCGCCAAATGCTGCTCCTCCCTTTGTGGTTTCAGCACCACTGACCAGCACTGACTCCTAATTAGAGGCCATTGACCATGCAGTGCCACTGGCCAGTCTCCAGAGGATGTGCACAAAGGATTTTCTTGTCCCTAGTTTCACCTTTTGACATCAGAGGGCCAAAAACTCCACCACTGGATCATGCTAAAGCCACCAGTCTTTTTTTTTTTTTTCCTTTAATTCAAAACTCACCATAAATTTATTTCATTATATTCATTTTTCTCGTCTCCATTCTGGCAAAATCATGTTTTATTGATAGCAATGACATAAAAAAATTAAAAACGAGCCACATTATATCTGAATTCTAAAAAATTATAGACATTAGGAAAAATAGACACTCTGTAAAAAAAACATCTGCACTAGAATGATTATAGCAGCACAATTCACAATTGCAAAGATGTGGAAACAGCCCAAGTGCCCATCAATGCATGAGTGGATCAAAAAAATGTAGTATGTGTATACCATGGGATTCCACTCAGCCACAAAAAAACAATGGTGACCTAGCACCTCTTGAATTATCCTGGATAGAGCTGGGACCTATCCTACTAAGTGAAGTATTACAAGAATGGAAAAACAAACACCACATGTACTCACCATCAAATTGGCACCAACCAGTCAACACTTATGTGCACGTATAGTAGTAATATTCATTGGGTGCCAGGCAAGTGGGGGGAAAGGGGGAAAGGAGGGGATGGGTATATTCACACCTAATGGGTACGGTGCACACTGTTAAGGAGCCAGTTTTTGTACAGACCACCTGTGAAGGGCCCGAAGCTCACCTGCACATGGCATGTTTATCCTCTCATAAATATTCATGACCCCTCCTGTAGCTTCTTAAATACATATATTCAGCCACCACGTTCAGCGTAAATTCCTGTTCCCTGTACCATTTCCTTGAAGTACATGCTCTTTCCTTCTGCCCTGCCCAAGACTACACTTCCCAGCCTGTCAGAATGGCCACCCTGCAGGCTTCAACCTTTTATGAGAACTAAAGTCTCCTTTCCAAATTTATGAACCTCCTCATTCTTCACTTGACAAAGATATACATTAGTTCTGCCTGAAAAGGCAGGACATCTCTAAGCAGGGGTTTACAGGTTATAGGTGGGCTCGGAGGTTCTTTGGTTTATAATCAGTTAAAGAAATAAAGTTTTGTCTAAAGACTTGGAGGCAGTAGAAAGGATTGCTTGAATTAAGATAAGGGCGGCTGCTATCGGTCATGTGATGCTATGCCAGAGTCAGGTTGGAAAGTAAGCTACATTAACCAAGTTAATAAAAAAAACATTTAGGCTGGATAAGTGTTCTCATGAGGGAAGGTGGGCCAATTGTAGCTAGATTTTTCAATTTAAAAACAATAATAACAAAACACTAGAGATGTACTTTTTATTTTCAAATGTGAAATCATCATGTTTTAAAATGTTAACTAAAGAGGAGAGCAAACAATATGGCAGACAAGAAAACCCACTAGGCAAAGTGTCTCTGCAAGAAAGATCTTAGAAGAAAGTAAAAAAAATAAACAGGCAGGCAAACATAGATCGGATGAGGGTTGGAAGGAAGGGTGCCTGAACCTACAGGAGACTCCATGGGAAGAAGTTGCAGAGGAGCACTGGAAGGAGAAAGGCCCCCGAGAGGCTGGGAGACCAGCCACAAGGGAAGGTGGAGCAGTTAACTTTCCCCTTCCTTACATCTCAGACTGCTGGTGGGCTCCTGAGATACTATAGAGACCTGCCAACACCAGTGCAGAGACAGCCACCTCCAGTGAGCTGTGAGCCTTTTGCAGACAGGGCACAGGGCACCCAGCTCCTTCCAGCACCCAAGCTGATCAGCAGGTGCCATATTGCTTCATTCTCCCCTTCCCCTTCCCTACCTCCGGCTGCCGAGAGAGACAATTTAGCCACCACCCGGAGGCATCTGCAGGGAACAGGACCTTGCCCTTTGGGACCCTACAGTGAACTGAAGGGTACCCAGATTGTGAGCTCCCTACCTGCCAGCCCTCCAACGTGCTGCTTGCCTGGTGACTCCAGGAGAGCCAGACAAATGCCAAGGTAGAGAGACATCTATCCACCTTGGACACCCCATCAGTGACTTGAGACCAGCACTCCTCTCCCTGGCAGGGTCATGGATTGATCTCCAGGACCCAGAGGACAGGCCTGCAGACCAGATCCCGTACATCTAGGTCTCAATCACATTGCCCCAGGACACAGAAGGGATATTTCTAAACAAGCCTATTGTGGTATGTGTGCAGATCAGCATGCTTGAGGGGCAATCTTCCTCCCATGGGAGGGCCATGCTCTGAGCTCAGGCTGGGATCCTGAGCAGGGAAACTATTGACCAGCATCACAGCCAGGGGACATCCACTGCTTTGAGGTCATGCCAGCTGGCAGAGGCCAGAGAGAAACTGCGGAATAGAGGAGTGGAGAAAGGAGCGAGGCTTGCTGCAGACTTCAGGTCTCAGATGGCCCCATCCCCACACGGAGACTTTTTGGCTGAGTGGGGCCATTTCAGCCCCTCCTTGGTAGTTGTGCCCAGAAGCAGAGAACAGACCTTTGACCCTGCTAACAGAATTTGTGGAGCTTAAGGGCAGACTCATTGAACCCAGCCCTGCCCAGCCCCACTCCTGCACCTGCCTCTGCTGAGGTGGAGAATAACGATGACGTCCCTGGAAGTCCCAGGGCCCCACCCGCTACCTGAGGCACTACAGTGAAATAATGAAGGTCAGAGCAGAACTAAATGAAATTGAAAATAAGGAAATAATACATAAGATCAACAAAACAAAAAATCAGTCCTTTGAAAAGATAAACAAAATTGATAGACCTCCTGCTAGATCAACCAGAAATAGAAAACAGAGGACCCAAATAAGCTCTATCAGCAATGAAAAAGGAGATATCACAACTGATACCACAGAAATACAAAATATCATCTGTGAATACTATAAAAATCTCTATGCACATAAACTCAAAAACATTGAGGAAATGGACAAATTCCTGGAAACACATAACCTCCCAAGGCTCAATCAGGAAGAAAGAGAATTCCTGAACAGAACAATTATGAGCAACAAAATTGAAGCAGCAGTAAAAGGTCTTCCAACAAAAAGTCCTGGACCAGATGTTTCACACCCAAATTTTATCAGACCTACAAAGAAGAATTGGTACACATACTGCAGAAATTATTTCAGAATGCAGAGAAGGAAGGGATCCTCCCCTTCATTCTATGAAGCCAGTATCACCTTGATAGTGAAGTCAGGAAAGGACACAACAAAAAAGACAACTATAAATCAATATCGCTTATGAATATAGATGCAAAAATCCTAGCAAACTGAATTCAGCAACACATCAAAAAAATAATCCACCACAACCAAGTGGGCTTCAATCCAGGCATGCAAGGATGATTCAACATATATAAATCCATAAATGTGATTCACCACATAAACAGAAGCAGAAACAAAGATCATATGATCATCTCAATAGATTCAAAAAAAGCATTCCGCAAAATTTAGCACCCTTTCATAATAACAACTCTTAACAAAATAGGCATAGATAGAACATATCTGAAAATTATAAAAGCCATATATGACAAACCCACAGCCAACATCATACTGAATGGGGCAAAGTTGAAATCATTTCTACTCAGAACTGGAACAAGACAAGGATGCCCAGTGTCTTCACTTCTATTCAACATAGTCCTGGAAGTCCTAGCCAGAGCAATCAGACAAGACAAGGAAATCAAGGACATTCAACTGGGGAAAGAAAAGTTCAAACTATCACTCTTTGCTGATAATATAATCTTATATCTAGAAAACTTCAAAGATTCTTCCAAGAGACTCCTGGAATAGATAAATAAATTCAGCAAAGTCTCAGGCTATAAAATCAATTTACAGACATCAGTAGCATTCCTATACACCAACAACAGTCAAGCTGAGAATCAAATCAAATACTCAATACCCTTCACAATAGCTACGAAGAAATAAAATACCTAGGAATATATTTAACCAAGTAGGTGAAAGATCTCTACAAAGAGAACTAGTAATCACTGAGGAAGAAAATTGCAGGTGATGTAAAAAATGGAAAACATACCATCATCATGGATCAGCAGAGTCAACATTGTTAAAATGTCCATACCACCCAAAGTCATTTAGAGATTCAATGCAATCTCCATCAAAATGTTAATGTCATTTTTTGAAGATCTATTAAAAATAATTCTACACTTTGTTTGGAACCAGAAAAGAGTCCAAATAGCCAAAGCAACCATAAGCAAAAGGAACAAATCTGGAGGCATCACTTTATCAGACTTTAAGATATACTAGAAGACTACAGCAACCAAAATAGCATGTTATTGGCACAAAAATAGAGACATAGACCAATGGAACATAACAGAGAACCCAGATATAAAACCATTCACATATTGCCATCTGATCTTTGACAAAGTAGACAGCTATGTACAATGGGGAACATAATCTCTATTCAATAAATGGTGCTGGGAAAATTGGATAGCCACATGTAAAAGATTGAAACAGGAACCATATCTCTCACCACTCACAAAAATTAGTTCAAGATGCATAACAGACTTAAACCTAAGGCATGAAACTGTAAGAATTCTGGAAGAAAATGTCAGAAAAACTCTTATAGACATTGGCCTAGCCAAAGAATTTATGAAGAAGATCCAAAAGCAATCACAGCAACAACAAAAATAAATAAATGGGAACTGATCAAATTAAAAAGCCAAGGAAATAAGCATTTGAGTGAATAAACAACTTATAGAATGGGAGAAAATATTTGCATGCTATACATCCAATAAAGGGCTAACTAGAATCTATAAAGAACTCAAGCAAATCATCAAGGAAAAAATCAAACAACCCCATTAAAAAGTGGGCAAAAGACAATGTTAGGTTTGTTCCAGGTGAGAACCCAAAAAGTATGTGTAGGACAGAATGTGGTTAATGCAGAACTTAGGCTTGTAAAACAATAGCCGCAGGAGTCTGGAGAGTTAAGATGTAAATCTAACAGACAGCTACAGCCGGCATTCCTCCCCACCCCTAGTACAGATGAACTCTATCCCTTCCTAGCTGTCCTGATAAGGACACTGGAGCTGAAGGATGGATGCAACTGGGCAAGGGTCTTACGAGCTGGTTGTTTGAAAAAGAATTAATTATAAGCAGCTGTTCTGGCCACTTACTGACTCCCCCCAGAGAAACCCTCTATAAATCCCAAAGCTCTCCCTTTTTCTCTCATGGATGCTTTTTCTGGCCTCCATCCATCTGCACCCAGATACTCAAAATAAACAGCATTTTGCTACACATGAGGCTTCCTCTGTCTCTCTCTCAGCTCTGGACCTAACAGACATGAACAGAAACTTTTCAAAAGAAGACAGACTAATGGCCAAGAAACATGAAAAAGTGCTCAACATCTCTAACGCACCGTGCGCTCCTGGGTGCAGGCTGTGTGGTGACTCCAGCAGCTCCTCTTTCCACACTGCTCAAGACCAGCAAAGAGGCTCCCACCAAGACCCACGTTTCCAAACGCAATGTTAATGCTTTGGCACCTTAGGATACAGCGCTGCGTAGGAACTTCATGGGAGACAGGAGAATTGAATCGTTAAATGAATGGACTCTGGTACTGGAACAGCAGAGCTCAATCCCCAGGCATGTCACTTTCTGAGCACAGCAACTTCATGCACAAGTATAAAATACTGAACCTAAAGATGACAGAGCACACTTCCTTTTTAAGTACTAATGGAACATTGCAAAGTTTTATCAGAGACTGATTAATAAAGCAGAATTCAAAACATTTTATTTTACTTATTTCTTCTTTAATTCAGGATATTATGGGGCTACAAACACTTTGGTTACATGTAATGCATTTGCCTCGCCCCAGCCAGGGCTACAAGCGTGTCCTTCCCCACACAGTGTGCTCCGCTTCCATTAGCTGTGGGTTTACCCTCTGCCCCCACCCAACCAAGTGAGTGTTACTACCATGGGAGCACCTTAGTGTTGATCACTTAGTACCAACTTGATGGCGAGTACATGTGGTGCATGTTTTTCCATCCTCGTGATACCTCACTTCAAAGGATGGGCTGAAAAATCAAACAACCCCGTCAATAAATGGACAAAGGACATGAACAGAAACTTTTCAAAAGAAGACAGAATAATGGCCAACAAACATATGAAAAAATGCCCAACATCTCTAATCATCAGGGAAATGCAAATCAAAACCACAATGAGATATCACTTAACTCCAGTGAGAATGGCTTTTATCAAAAAGTCCCCAAACAACAGATGCTGGCGAGGATGTGGAGAGATAGGAACATTCTTACACTGTTGGGACTGCAAACTAGTGCAAGCTCTATGGAAAATAGTATGGAGATTCCTAAAAGATCTAAAAGTAGAACTACCATTCGATCCAGCAATCCCATTTCTGGGTATTTACTCAAAGGAAAAAAAAGTCATTTTATCAAAAAGACACTTGCACTAGAATGTTTATTGCAGCACAATTCACAATCACAAAGATGTGGGTCAGCCAAAGTGCCCATCAATACATGAGTGGATTAATAAAATGTGATATATGTACACCATGGAGTACTACTCAGCCACAAAAAATGGATTAATACCTTTTGCAACAATCCGGAAGGAACCGGAGACCATTCTCCTAAGTGAAATATTACAATAATGGAAAAACAAACACCACATATACTCACTAGTAAATTGAAACTAACTGATCAGCACTCATGTGCACATATGAAAGTAAAACTCAACAGAAATCATGCAGGTGGGAGGGGAGAGGAGTGGATGGGTGAATTCATACCTAATGGGTAGAATACACACTATCTGGGTGATGCACACACTTATCACTTTGAATCAAGCAGTATGAAAGCAATTCATGTAACCAAAACATTTGTACCCCCATAATATTCTGAAATAAAAAAAGAAGAGGAGAAGAAAAGAAATAGATGGAAATGAAGGAAGAGGGAGCCAGGGACTCTTCTGGGACCCTTGCAGTGGAGAGCGAAGAGGACGGTGTGGGGCTATGGGCCTCGGGACAGGATATGTCGTGAAGGGGGCCGAGATCCTAACAGCTCTGCGGGAGCCCTGATAAGCCACTGCACATTTTCATCAGCTATTACGGGATTATTATCCAACATTCTGCTCATTCAACAATATCAGTAACTGCAGCTGTGAGAGAAGGAGGCCCAGATGACAAATAACTGTTAAAGCAATTTTCCTGGGTCAAGTAATTATTACCTCACCAAGATGGGAAGAATTAGGAGAAGGGCACAGCCAACAGTGTCCGGAGCACACACCCTGAGGTCAGGCGGCAGAGAAGAGGGAGGGAGATGCATGTCAGGAAGGTGATGGACAGAGTGACCAGAAGGCCATACACAAAGGTGGGCAGGTCGGGTGGGAGAGGTCCAGGTCAGCGTGCATGACAGGGCAAGTGACTCCTGATGGGCCATGCATCAAGGTCAAGCTGACCTTGATAACTCGGCAAGTGAAAAGATCTTAAACAAAGAACACTGCTTGGGTAGGACATAAAAGTTAAGATAAAGAGCTGCTGAGTTAAACTGAAACCGTTCAGCAAAGGACACACAAATGACAGGTCTTAACCACTAAGGACATGGATCAGAGATGTTCCTAAGGGCAGCAATGGGAGATGTGGAAACAACCCAAGCGCACATCAGTTCAAGAGTGGATTAATAAAATGTGGTACATGTATACCATGGAGTAGTACTCAGCCATAAAAAAAATGAATTAATACCTTTTGAAACAATCTGGGTGAACTGGAGACCAGTCTCCTAAGTGGAAAAACAAACACCACATGTACTCATCATTAATCAGAGCTAACCAATCAGCACTCATGTGCACAAATGGAAGTAAAGCTCAACAGAAATCGTGAAGATGAGAGGGGGGAGAAAGGGGTGCGTGGTAGCTGGGGGCTGTGCTGAGGAGCCAGGCCACCACCACCACTCAAGGACAGCCTGAGCCAGGCCGTGGGGCAGGCTGGATGTGAGATGGAGGAAGCTGGGAACATCTGCCTCTGCGGCCGCTCCCCCGCCCACGTTCCTCCTTGTCCTCCTCGGGACCCGCTGCCCTCGAGGCTGCCTGGCACCCAGGGGAAGGCCTCTCACTGCAGCACCTCTGTTCCAAAGCTCACATGTGAGCAAATCTCTGTTTTATAAGTTTGTTTTCTCCAGTGAAGAGAGAAAACTCACATGGCCCTGCAAGAGACAGACACTAGCATGCTGTGTCCCTTACAACAGGTGGCTTTAATAAAGTGCTAGAGGCCTTTTATAGTTATTAATCGACAGTTTTAGGCAATATGCCAGGGTATCTTGGTTGTTTTTCTTTTCACTCTTGAGCGTCACAGGGTGGGAAGGTGGGATGAGAAGAGGCAGGTGGAGCAAGCCCTGCCCTATGTCCCACTGGCAGCTCCCCATGACTTGTATAGGTGGGGAGGAATGAAAGCAGCAGGCTTGTTTCTAGGCATTGGCAAGGATTGCAGTTCCCACGAAAATACATATGTCATGTTTCCACACAGGCTTACTACCAATTACTGAGTGCAGATTAATATTTGGCTCCATAATTTCCTCCACTATTGCTGATGTGCACCATGAAGTTTCCAGTTAATTCTACCTGGGGTCATTACACTGCACAGCACGAAAACAAATTTTTGATGAATAAACATATTCCCCAAATGCCTCTGTTAGGTAGAGCTTTCACTGGGACTGAGAGTTACTATGCCAAGATTCAAAAACTTTAAATGGGGGTGGTGGGGGAAGGCAGGTAACAGTACTTAATATTGCCCAAGCCCTGTGCTGGATGTCGTATGGACATTAACTCATTTAATGTCTCCACTGAGCCGGCTAAAGAAGTTTTAATACTTCATTTGGTTCAACACCAAAAAAATTACCAATGTATTACACTACATTAATACAAGGGAATAAACCACATGATCATGCCAGTGACCCCAAAAAAGCATTGATAAAATTCAATGTGCTACCATGACCTAAAACACTCAGAAAACTAGCACCGGAAGAGAACTTCCTCTGCATGACAAAAACGCATTTATGAAAAACCACGGTTAGCATCACACTCAATAGTGAAAGACTGAAAGTCCCCTCAGAGCAGGAGCAAGGCAAGGGTGCTGCTTCCACCACTGTTTAACGCTGTACTAGACATTCCAGCCAGAGCAGCTAGGCAAGAAAAAGAAATAAAAAGCATCCAAACTGAAAAAGAAGTAAACCTATGTCTATTTACAGATGACATAATCGTATACGCAAAAAAAAAAAAAAAAATTTCCAGGAATCCATAAAAAAACAAAAACTGCTAGAGCTAATCAATGAATTCAGCCTTAAGTAATGTTGCAGGGTACAGGATCAATATACAAAAATCAGTGGTGTTTCTATATACCAGCAATGAAAAATCTGAAAAGGAATTAAGAAAACAATTCCGTGTACATAGCAGCATCCAAAAAATAAAATATTTAGGAATAAATTTAACCAAGGCAATGAAAGATATTTACACTGAAAACTACAAACATTGCTGAAAGAAATTAAAGAAGGCCTAAATGACCTCTCCTGCTCCTGCAATGGAAGATTTAATATGAAGATGGCAACAAACTCGAAAGTGACAAAAAGATTCAATGCAATCAATCACTTTCAAAGTCCCAATGGCCTTTTTTGCAGAAATGGTAAAGCTTATCCTAAAATTCATGTAGTATCACAAGGGACCATAAATAGCAGCATCAATATTGAAAGAGAACAAAGCTGGTGACTCATATTTCCTGTATTAGTTTGCTAGAGATCCCACAGCAAAATACAAATTAGGTGGCTTAAACCAGCAGTCCCCAAACTCTTCGGCACCAGGGATCAGTTTCATGGAAGACAATTTTTCCACAGACTGGGGAATGGATATGGGGAGTGGCTCTAAATACAGACGAAGCTTCGCTTGCTGGCCACCAGTCACCTCCTGCCGTGGGGCCCCATGCCTAAGAGGCCAGGGACTGGTACCTATCCGCAGCCCAGGCTTAAACAATAGGTATTTGTTTCCTCACAGTTCTGAGGGCTAGAAGTCTAAGATCAAGGTGTTGGCAGGGCTGATTTCTCCCGGGAGCAGGGAAACTGAGTTGTGAAAGTGGGTAACAGTTTACAGCGTTATAGTCCCTGTAATTATTTACCAATCAAAAAGAACCACAGCTGTTTATCAAGGGACTGTGTGCATGTGAGTGGCTGGCAGGGCTGTCTGTGCTTCTGACAGGGAAACTCAATGTCACTTGACACCTTACCACAGAGTTTTCTGACCGGGCCTTCCACGTCAGGCAACCATTTAAAGTCCCACATATATTGACTTTTTTTTAATTACAGAGCTCTCCAGAGCTGAGGGGACATAAAGGAAGAAAGAATGAGGCCGCTGCAAGGAACACTCCATTTGTCTTAGAATTTGATCTATTTCCCGTCTGCTTTATTAAGACCTCGCTTAGTTTTATAGATCCTGTGACAAGGTGTCGATTTGTTTCCAAGACATGGTGTTTGATTATTTTTCCCTGGACGGGAGCCTCTCACCTCAATTGGCATTCTGGGATGGATGGAGCCTTCCGGAAAAGTGGCGCATTCTGAGCAGGTCAGCATTGCTCCTGCTGTGCTGGGAGGCCCCTGGTGGCCTCCCCGCCCCAAACATTCACTCAGGTTGTCCCGGGAATAGCACATCAGGGAAGGGCACAAGAGTGTGCACATCTTTCCCCAAGGAGGGAGCCTAACCACACAGCAGATAACAGAGCTACATTTATGAAAACCATTGTACACAAGATGTTACTTTAAAAAACAGTCAATGGAAATGCATGAGACAATGTCTGGCATTCCAGAGCGCCTGCAGTCCAGCTGGTAGGCCAGCTTATTTGTCTGTGACCGTCAAGCCTTGTCCCGGACACTGGAAACAGTATGAACGAGGCAGAGTGGCTGCCTGAGTGGCTATAAGTGACAGCTTACAGTGTGCTGGGTAAAGATAACCAACAAACACTTAACCAGACAAACAGGATGGCTTCAGGTATGGAAAAGTGCTTTGGAGAAAAGAAAACAAGGATGTCCTGGAGACCTGAGGACAGCTGCTTGGCCAAGGATGGCCTCGCCGAGATGGTGTTATTTGAGAAGTGACCTGAGTGCCAGGAAACAGGCAAGCTTGTGCAGACTGAGAGGAAGGCCTACTAAAGAGCAGGAATAGCAGATGCAAAGGCCCTGGGGCAGAGCAGGAACAAACATGGCACATTAGAAAGAGACAGGAAGGTGCGTATGATGCCCACGAAGCCAGCATGTGGCAGCACCCCAGGCCCTCCTTGGAGTCACAAAAAGCCACTGGAGAGTTTTCAGCTGGGGCACGACAGGGTCATGTGCTTCAAAGAGCACTCTGGCTGCCGCACGAGAAACGCACCCTCGCACGCAAGATAGGGGCCAGTGAGGAAACTGTTGCCATAATCCAGGGGACAGAGGGGCTGCGTGGAGCCAGGTAGGTGCAGTGAAGTGGTGAGGAATGAGGCGTGCTCATGGTCAAGGTGTATCTTGAAGGTGGAGTCAGCTGGACTTCAGGGACCAGAAGCTGTGGCAGAGCTGGACAGGGAAGAGGTGCACACCCTGGGGGCCTGGGCAGCCGGGGGGGTGTGGAGCAAGGGGGCTTCTGGCCCCAGTTCCCCAGCACAAGTTGCTGCAACCCCTGTCTAAAAATATGGTATATTAATAGAAAATTTGAGGTATGGTAAGGCCAACTGCTCAGGAGATGACTGCCACTGGATTGTTTGTTACTCACAGTTCCGCAGAGGAGGGAGCATGCTGCACACACAGGGCCCGCTGGGAAACATGGGGTGGTCAGCAGGAGGGGGATGAGGAGGCCTGGGTGAGAACCTTCATGTGCTCTCAGTGGGGAGGAGCAGGAACGGCAGGTGAGCAGACTCAGGGCTGGCCAGCTGGAATGATCTCAGGGCTCTGGTCTTAGCGGCAGTCCCTACCTGTCTGGTACCTGGCCTTGGAGCGACTAGGACAGGGGAGAGTGGCCTGGAATGTTAGAGTCCTGTAGAGGAGATGGTTGGGTGTAGGGCTCTGGGCTAACCCTGGGAGGAGCTGTCCTTTCAATGTCCACAAGACACTAGATGTCAAAGCATCAGAAAACAGAAGTCACAGTTAACACATCCCTGACCACCTCGCCTCTCCCTCTACCCTGCCCCCCTGCAGAAGCCCTGCTGGGGCAGGGCCCCCCACTGGGGTGCACACACCCAGAGAGCTCTGGCTCCTGCGTTGCACCTGCACGGCCCCAGCTGCAACCACAGGCTTGGCCACCATAGCCTCTGCCCGCTGCTCCATCCCCACACCTGCCCTGTTTTCCTGCTGGTGGTCTGACACCAGCAATCCCCCACAGGTCTGGGAGAGAAGACACAAGGAAGAGGACAGGCAGCTTGCTCAGCCCCCACTCAGCGTTCAGTGCCCACTCAGCTCGGGCAGCACTGTTTCCAACCCTCAGGCATGTGCCAGGGCACCGTGGCCCTTGATCAAAAACTTCCCCACACATCCAGACATTCTACTCTCTAATAGCCAGGGCTGGGACTTAGATAAGATCTCACCAGTGTGGGCGCTGTGGTCAGGAGCAGGTGCCGGGCGTGGCCGGTGAGGGCTCGGGGTGGGAGAGCGGCCCCCAGTCCCAGCCGAGTGCACACTGGGTGCCCCAACCTCCTTCATGTGCTCCCTCCCAAGCCTGGTCTCACAGCCATTTTCAGATGGGGACGGTTAGCCCACTGCATCCACGGACCTGTGCATACCATGGACGGGCTCTCGGCAGTTTCTCACACAGCTGTGACCCCCATGAGCCGCAGACACTTGGTGCTCCTGAGTGCTCCTCTGTGAATGAGGAGCTGTGCTAGTCCTTCCTCTGCAGAAGACTGGGACCAAAGACTTCAGAACGTGTTAAGAATGATGCAGTTTTGCACGTACGTATGAGTAACAAACGGATATGTGAGCTCAGGACTCCACAGTAGCCTGGTCCCGGGAGTGTCTCCAGTGCATTTGCTCTGAGATCCTGTCTGTGGTTGATACTGCGTGTCAGAGACAACTTCAGCTGTGAAGGATAAACGTGAAACTCACGTCCTACTTGTTTCCTCCAGTGGTGAGCCTCAGTCCTTGCAACTCCTTGCAGAGCAGTAAATCTGGGAAGTCTGAGTACATTTGTCCCTGGGGTGTGATGTGGGGAAACCAGCATTGGACTAAGGGACCTGGGTTGCTATCTGTGTGATTTGGACAAACACATAACCCCCTGTGCCTCAGTTTCCCCATCTATCAAGTGGGAGCCTTAACTCCCATCCTTCAACACTTACACAAGTATTATGACGTTCAAATCAGACCACAGAAAGCATGAACCCATGTGATAAATGAATGGAACTGTTAGCTAACGAATGCAATTAGCAGGTTCTTGGTCAATAGAATTGATTGTGGAAAATGAATGACTTAGGACTCCCCCCCCCAACAAAAAATTGACTTTAATAAAAAAAAGAAAATCGATTCAGTCCTGTAGTGTCAGGTAGATCAGCCAGCCTGTTCTCTGTGTATATTTCATCTTATGAGCAACTAAACCATAGAGGTTCCCCAGAACACGTGCTGATTCTGGCAATGGTGTTGAGATGCGGCCACTCCACTGGAAAGAGTGTGACACCCCAACTGTGACAGCAGCAGTGACCCCTCCTCCCTCCCCACTCCAGGACTGCTGCAGCCAAAGGTCTCCTCCAGAATTTTCTTGCCAACACCTTTTCCACTGGGGGCTGTGCTATTAATATGTCCCAAGATTATTCATGGGCCCACCAACCATTGATTTCTATACTGAGGAGACAAACACTTTAATTAACAGAAGAGTAAGAATCTCCTGGAATATTTTTCATGGCTCACAACTGCTGAAGAAACGCAAAGTGTTAATTTAAGAAAGTATCAATGTGTCTGCTGTAGATAGTACACTGCCCGTTGCCCCGTACATTTTAAAGGCACTGGAGACAGGCACAGGGCTTATGCAATTATGGGTTTTATGAAATATAGACACAACATCTTTCATTAATAGAAAACCTGGACGGCCGACCAGTATAAGCAAGTGATATAGAAGGAGCT
>CAUYRT010074368.1:0-14260 GCA_963574885.1 Lepilemur ruficaudatus | reverse complement strand
ATTGACGGGCACTTGGGTTGTTTCCATGACCTAGCAATAGTGAATTGTGCTGCCATAAACATTCGGGTGCAGACGTCTTTATCATAGAATGTCTTGTGCTCTTTTGGGTAGATGCCTAATAATGCTATTGCTGGATCGAATGGTAAGCTGAAGGTCCTGAGTATGTAAAAGATATTTTTATGTTGTAGTTTGTGCGTGTGTGTGTGTGTGTGTGTGTGTTTTAACACTACAGGAATTTTCAGAGCCTTCAGTATGCTATTTGCATATTGCGAATCTCCAAGAATGGGATATGGTTTAGTATTTCCCAAAAACATTTGACTGTGGAATTCTAGGTAACACACCATGGAACTAGGATACAAGGAAAGGTGGTTTAGGAAACACATTTTAAAAACCAAAGAGTTAAAATAAATAAATAAATAAAGTTTTATTTAGGGGACACAGAAACATAGCAAAACTTAATCAGAACATCCATCATGGGGATTAGTGGAATCTGATAGGTTGACATTGCAGAGCTAGACCCAGCAAAGGGATTCATCCTGGGTGCTGTTCAAAATAGGAGTTGATTTTCATGGAATATACCATTATAGGATTCAGTCATGTAAAGATATATGAGTTTGGAGAGACAACAACATTCACATTCAAGATACGTTTTTGCTTAGCAAAACAGAGCTCCTGGCATGTCACAATTGTTTTTCATAGAACAAACATAATAAGGGCAAAACATTTGCCTTCTGACAGCATTAATTTTCTACTTTGCACAAATAATTTCTATAAATTAAATTGACACCTGGAAAAAAACTGGTTGTCTGTTCATTGGAAAAACTATTTTACGTCTTTACTCAGAAAGGCTGAGGTATAAATTAATTTGCCAGATCACCAAATGAAAACTGGTTATTGTTTTCTGAAAATAGACCAAATAGATGTGCATGACAGAAAACTTTCCAAATTGTCATCTTCAGTACAGGTCTGTCATTCAGAAAAGAAGTATGCATGATAATCTTGTTATATAAGGACATGGAGGTAATCCCAGATGAAACAGCTAGAATCATTTAAAAATACGTGCTATGGAGAATGATATGGTCCCAGAAGGTTGGTGAGAGAAGGAGCTGTTTTTAACTATGTCTTTTAGTATAGTTTGATATTTGAACACTTATGTAAGGAACTTTGTCAAAAAAAATTTTTTTTAAAGGGATCATACCTTTGCCATTTAATGCTCATTTGTTAAACTATACACGTGCAGAAATGAACATTTAACCCAAGGATGATATGGCTATAATTTATGGCTAGCACGCACTGTGAAAGGGAGCCTATTTCAAGTTTGATTACTAATATCCACTCTCAATTTAAAGGTAAAAATTTAAAATAAACAAAAAATTTAAAATAAATTAACAAAGGCAGCCTATATACTTAATCAAGAACATTTTAAAACTTGAATCATTTCAAATGAGATTTTCAAAAAAGAAGTAAAAATCTCCCCTTCAATTTGAAAATATAATTTACTTTCATCTTCCCTGTGGTTTATTTATTATCTGTGTTAGTTGGTGGAAAACTAATCCCTTACAACTAGTCCACAAACTGATAACAGGTCCATATTTTCTTCAATATTTATGCCATATAGATGCAGGATAAAAGAGGAAAGAAAGGAGGGAGGGAGAGAGATAAAAGAAACAACTTGAGAAATTCTCACCCAGCGTTTTTACAAACAAACATGTTTTAAAACCATCTTGAACCTCGGTAGCATTGCTTTTCTGTTCTTTGTGTGTTTTTATTTGATTATACAAGAATAATCTCAGAAGCTAGTGGTGGTTTCAATTTGTCTGATAGAGAAGGCTTGAGAATTACCCTTCATAATACTTAATTAAACATTTCTATCAATTACATTGAATAAATATGCAGCCGCAACTGCTGCTGGTTGATTTGGCGTTTAGAAAGACAGCATATATTAGAGCCCCAGTTTGGCTATGTAACACATTAGATTCAGTTAGCAAACATAGCAATTGTTTTTCCTAAGAAAATTGTTCCCTTTAATTAAAGCATTAGCTCTTCTCTTTGCACTTTACAATGTGTGAGGCAAAATAAACATAAAATAGTTACTGCGCATTTTTTCCTCAGCTTTCTCAGTCCAGATTCAGAATAATTTGATTCAGAATAATTTCTTAAGAGTTTATTTACTTAGAGTGGGAGGAAAAAATAACTACTGGCAATGCTGGTAATCAGAAAAGCTAGTTTATCGATAAATCATGCTGCTTAGAAAACATGATGAGATAGTGTGACGTGGGATCTTATACCTCTTTCCATTCATGACTAACAAATGAAATCTCCAGTTACACATTGAGATATATATTGAAAAAAATTGAGTCATTTGGGAAAACTATTGTTTCAGAGATCAAAGATCGGGTAGAAATAAAGAATATGGGTCTTCAACCTAAAGTAATTAATTAGAACTAGGTGTGTTTTCTCTAAAATACTGCAATTAGGTAAGAAGGGTGAACTGCATTTGAATTCATTTTAATTTTTTTAAAACTAATCTCTGATCATAATAAAAACTGACCTATATGTCAGTTACAATTTAGAAATGTTGCCATTCCTTTGTCCCCTGGCACCTGCACCTTTCTCCCTCCCTTTCTCCCTCCCTTTCTCTCTCTCTCTTTTAATGCCCTGGATTCACCTTTTAAAAGTGAGTATTAAATACAAGAGTATTTATCTAGTATGCATGAACCATCAGAAAAGTGTGATTCTGCTGGATTTTTCTCTTCAAATCAGGGTTAACAAGAGATTGTAGATCCTCTGGAATCAATTTCTCCTTTAGAAACACTTTCAATGGAAACTAAGTATAGAACAGTCAGAGTCTATATACACACCTGAGGGACAGAATTTTTTAAAGCAAATTTTTAAAGAAAAATTCAGTAAAACCATTTTATAATCCTATATGATGCCAAATGTAGGTTTCACTTTTTAATCAGGTATTTAGAGTTCACTGATTTTTTTCAGCTGCAGTTGAAAGAAATTAAAGTTCCCCTTCCCCTAAAAACAAAAAAAACTATGTGTGTGTACATGCGTGTGCATGTGTATGTATGAATTATAAGGGTCGGTCACAAAACTGGAGACGATATTCGTCTTTCTTCATGAAAACCCAGAGTTAAGCTGGAAAGATTCTATACCCTCTGTCCACCCCTCCAGGTCCATGCGTGCCTACCGCCCAATTCATGTTTTGCTGTTTTCCCCGCATCCCTCTGACTCCACTCTCTCCCCCTCTACCCAATGAAAAGAACCTCTTTTTGTTCTAAACCAAGTACTTCCTTTTGTTCTTTCATTTAAGAAAAGACAAAATAAGACAGCACAGAGATAGTTTTATCAACTAATAGGAAAATATCTGTCAAAACTCCAGTGAGATTAACTAAATCGGTGTGCATGGTGATACAGTGAACATAGTTGACCATCACAGGAAACAAGGACAGGTGACGCCATAGGAACCTTTCAAGAATTCATGTCCCACAAATACAGGGATACAAGACAAGTGACCAGTTTTGTATTACCCACAGAGCACAGCCCCCAAACACCACATTTGTGTGTTTGGGGCATTTATGGATATAAAACACTAGAACCAAAATACAACAATAGGAATTCAGTTTGAGGAAAGAGAATTTGATTTAAAGTTAAAAGACCTTGGATTACATTTCTAACTAAATTATCTGTTAGTCAAGTAACCCTGGGGAAATAACTTAACCTTTATGTGTGTTTATTCTTACCTTTTTAAAACGGAGATAATATTACGAACTTGGTAGGGCTGGGGAAGAAATGCACAAGTGCGTACAAAGTTCATGGCACAGTGACAGACAGAGTCCTGGCAAAGTGCGTTTATGGGCTTGGGAGTAAGAGTGAGGCAATCAAATGTAATTGATAGAAGAATCTGTCATTTCCTAATCTGGTCAGGGCCTTCTGGATTGCTTTTGTTCTGGTAATTTCTCCTCTTTGAAGTATACAGTACCAGAACACAGGAAGATTAAAAAGTGTTTTAACATAACAAGTAAAACCAAGGGATATATTTGAGATAGGGAATGGCAGTGAGTAGAATCCCTTTGATAACAGTGGGAAGAACCATTGGTTTTCCTGAGAGGCTGAGGTGACTAAAAAGGAAGTATGTCTAGAAACCTAATCTGCACAGCACAAGAAACATAAAACAGAGACTAGGATTTTCAAAAACAAAAGCTGGAGCTGGGGGCAGCTAGGAAAAATATGAGCACCCCAAAATTCTTGGTGAGTACTATGATGAATGTGGAGTTCCTGGGTTAGTGGGAAGGTGAGGTAATTGTTTTGATTTGCATTCGTTAATCATAATTCTTCAGTAAAAAGAGCTAGCCCTTCTTCCCCATTTATTTATATATTCAGGATATGTAAGCATAATCTGTACAGACTCATGGATATTTCTTTATTCTGTGAGTTACAATCCAATAACGTCATTATTTACTTTGTCGCCCAACGTATCCCAGCTTTGGCCATTGGGAGCTCCTTCAGATTAGTTTTTGTATCCATTCAAGATGCTGATACCATTTTTTAAGCACTTCCTTACTCCCTGGAACCACTTTCAACATGTTCCTAGCTGATCTTATATTTTCTCTCACCCAGCCCTGGAATTACACATTTCTCCAAAAATCCCTGATTCTTTTTATAGAAGAACATTTAGACCAAGTATTCTGGGTATTTAGAACCAAGACTGGGAAGCTATGTGAGTTTGTTGCTCTCTGGTTATCACTGCATCTAGGCCTTCTTAGCATGTTGAGTTACAACCTGGATACTTATAGACACATTGTTGCATATATTTATGTATCAGAAATTTATGAGAAGAATTTTTTTCAGGACCCAAACTGCTGAACTAACCTCTATCTATGAAAAATCAAGGTCACACTTAGTGATAATAAAGACCATTGACTGAACATATAAAGAGAATAATCTAATAGTCTACAGGTGGATACATCCATGCATCAGCTCCTTAGGCACTTACATTTATAAGTATTATTTATATAATTTGATGTGGAACAAATATGAATAACAACCCTAGTAAGCTGAGCAAACCATTAAGGGTTGCTGTCCAAGAACTATTTTGATCTGTAGTTAGGGATGTCTTGTAACACAGGATAGCTTTTCGGGAAGGCATTATTTTTGACAGAAAGAAGCTGTGTGCATCTCTGGTAGGCAAGGAATGAGGTTGAGTTTTCATCATTTTAGAGTCTTAATCTGAATTTTCCTTCTGCTAATATTCCTCCCCTGAACCCAGGCCACCACCAGGCCTATCTCGAGTTTTGGGCTTGATTATTGTGATACGACTTTTGAAAGTCCATGAGTTCCGAAGAGGAACTGAAACTATTTAGGCCTGTAATCCAGATATACTCTCCGAAGAGGTGTAGCTCCAGACAGAAACACATTTCAGCAAATATTTATGTATAATTTAAATGAGCAGCAGTTCAAAATGACTTTTTGGAAATTTTTCTTCTGTCTTTAGGGTTCTCATACACAGAAGAATGGAATAAGTGTGGGTTATTGATATGAGGGACAGTGGTGGGGACATTTGGATTTATAAATTACTATAATGTACTTAACTAAGCCTCAAAGGATGTGTTATCCATTGAAACTAGTATTTCACAATAGAAAAATGATGAACAATCTGTGCTCTAAGAACATTCCTGTAGGTTATTACATAATACTGAATTTAGATTAGAGGACTTCCCAAATATTTGGTGGCTAGAGCTGGGTAATACAGATACCAAAGTTCATGGTATTATTGTAACATCATAAAATATCAAGTTTGAAGATTCAACTTACTATCGTTATTAGAGCTGTTTATCGAATGTAGAATTTAGAGAGTTTTCTTGCTTAACCATTCTGAAACAGTGCCAAATAGTATTGTGTATGGGCCAGCTACAGTCATGTTGGTAAATTTAACTAACTGCAGAACAAAAAGCTGCTAGCACTTGGTGAAAGAAAACAATAATGTTTCCATTAAATTAACATGACAGAGAATTTGAGAAATCAGAGATAAAACCAAAATTAAATTTTCCCTAGAGTACCTTAACTTTGCATTCAATTGTACCAAGAAAAAAATTTACAGTTTTTCAGCAAAGAATGTTCCAGTTTCTAACATAAGTAATATACGTTGTCTATTTCTTTCCATTTCCACTGAGTTTCCCCTAGGACGCCCTCCTAACTGATCCCCTTGCCTCCAGCTTTGCATTCCTCAATATATTCTCCATGGAATAGCACCACAGTATTTTTTTTGAAAGACCAAATAAAATTACTCTCGTGTCCTGCTTAAAACCCCTCAAAAACATCCTCCCCCATTCCCTCAGATAAAGTCCAAACATCTTAGCATGGCATACAGGGCTGTTTGTGATCTGGTACCTCTCCAGAACCAGTGCTCCACTCTGCAATTAAACTATTTTCCCTGAACATATTAAAGTTCCCTGAATGGGTTACTTTCTCTCCTTCCCCTAAAACTTCACTCATGCTCTTCCCTCGGCATGGGTCGCCTGTCTTCAACACTTCCGCCATTGATTAACTTCTACACATTCTTTCATCCTAAATTTAAGGGCTCCAGGAAGTTTTGTATTACCCATTGGCCTGCCTCCCAAAGACTAAGACAGACCAGTGAGGCCTCCGGTTGGTCCAGGAGTTATGTCCCATGTTATAACATGTCACTTTTTAAAAAAATCATACTGTGGGATTCTTTAGAGCAGAGAAACTTTCTTGTTCACTATTGCATCTCTAGCAGTCAATACGGTTTGACAAATGACTGACTATAGTTAAAATTTGTTGTTTGTTTTTCATTAGTCTAGAATCAAAATACCCCCTGGCTTTTATTAAAACCTCCAGTGCATGAGTCTTGGTAACAGTAACAAAGATGATAGACGTCATTTGAGACTAGAAATTCTCATTTTCTGACATCTGGAAGTTAGGGGTGAGCATGAAATCTAGGCTTGGCCAACTGGACAATGATGCCCAGGACTGTGAATCCACGGTAAAGAGCATATGAGATAAAGATTATTCAAAGTGGCACCTGTGCTATCAGGAGTCTTTGGAGACTAGGACTGGCAATCACAGTCATAAGAAAACCAAAACAAGCTTTGGCACCAACCTGACGATGGTCTGTGATATCTTCCTGCCTTGTCTTCTGAGTTCAGGTCTTTGATTCTATGAACTACACAGTTTTCTATAAATAAATCCATTTTCTGCTTAAGTTAGTCAGTTGTGGTTTCTGTTGTTTGCAACCAAGACACCTGAATGAGAAGGAAGGAACCCAAAATTCTAATGAATGGATAGTCAGATGAATGCACTGATACACAAATGATTAAATCAGTAACTGAGAAAAAGAAACAAAGAATCAAAGAAAAACTGGGTACAATTTCCATTACTTTTGCCATTCTTTCTTTCCCTCCACCCACAACTTGGCCTCCCAGTCTTTTCCTCAATAGCAAGTTAATTTTTAAAACTAATAAACATTTAAGTATCTTAGAAACCTTTAGCGTTCTTATAAAACTTATAATAATTATTTATAAGATACTGATATAACAATATTTAACTAGACTGTGAATTAGTTGAAATAGGAATCCTGTATCCTCACCTTTCAGTTCATTTATTTTTTTAAATTAAGGAAGAGGTTAGAAGAAAAAACACTGGCACCTTTCATTCATAGAAACTAATTGAGCCTAGTACAACATTAAAGCTCAAACATTTCAATAAATAAACCTCATGATTCTAAATATCAATTAGATATCTTCCTATGAATATGCTTCAAGTACTTAAATTGAATATGTCTTTAAAAATTAATGTATGTCTTTACTCCTAAACATAGTTTATAAATTATGCTCACACTTCAGGTTTCAGAGGAAAACACGAGATCATAAATAGATTTCCAGCAATTTTTGCCTTTAAACTTCCTTAGGATTAGTAAAAAAATAAATAAATAAAACAAACAAATAAACAAAAAAAAAATGTGGAAAGCCAAATCTGTATTACTACTAGAATTAAAAAAATAACAAACTTCTATATCATGTTGGATATTTTGAGACAATTCTGTAAGCAACAGAAGGAAAGAATACACAGTGGAATTCCCATCAAACAAAGGAAATGCCGGTATGAGGAGTAACTGAAGGAGTTCCCAGGAGAACCATCCACAGATTCCTCCCACTGAGATGTGGGAATCCATGAAATTTCCTCTTTAATCAGAGTAGACTTGTGACTGCCCTGGCCAGTGGAGCACTTCAGAAGTGATTGCGTATGTCTCTGCCCATCAAAAGACACCAAGTAAGCAAATAAACATATTTGCAGCAACACATATCCATGATAAAGAACTCCTACAAAATACCAATACAATTATCCCAAAACTCCCAATTTAAAAAATGGATACAAGATTTAGACACTTGACTACAAAAAATATTTAATTAGCCAAGTAAAACAGGAAATTATACTCAACATTAGTCACCAAGGTAAGCAAATTAAAATCACAATTTTAATCACAAATTAAAATCACTACTTCAAACACTATAGATAGCTAAAAAAACAGAATGTTGGTGAGGATGTGGAAAACTGGCACGCTTATTCTTTGCTGGGGATAACGTAATGAAATGACTATTTTGTTCAACTGTTGACAGTTTTTTTTTTTTTGAGACAGAGTCTCACTCTGTTGCCCGGGCTAGAGTGCTGTGGCGTCAGCCTAGCTCACAGCAAACTCAAACTCCTGGGCTCAAGCGATCCTTCTGCCTCAGCCTCCCGAGTAGCTGGGACTACAGGCATGTGCCACCATGCCCAGCTAATTTTTTTTCTACATATATATTTTCAGTTGGCCAATTAATTTCTTTATATTTTTGGTAGAGACGGGGTCTTGCTCTTGCTCAGGCTGGTCTCGAACTCCTGAGCTCAAATGATCTGCCTGCCTCAGCCTCCCAGAGTGCTGGGATTACAGGCGTGAGCCACCGTGCACAGCCGACAGTTTTTGATAAATTAAACATAGATCTACCTTATAACCCAGAACTTCCATTCTTAGGTATTTATTCAAGAGAAAAGAAAACATATGTCTACACAAAGACTTTCACAAGAATGTTTACAGTGGCCTCATTCATAATAACCAAACAGTGAAACAACCCAAATGTCCATGAACAAACAATGAATAAACAAATAGTGGGTTAGCTACACAATGAGAATACTACTCAGCAACAAAAAAATCAATTAAGTATTTATTATGGATACTCTTTGTTCCATAAATTCTACTTTTAGAAATTGCAAAGGTTAATTAACCATAAGATAGTCATTGTAACATGTTTATAATAATAAATAATTGAATCAATTGAAGTTTCTTAAATTAGGAAATAGGTTACGTTAACTGTGGCTTGTACATAAAGTGGAAAAATATAAAAAATTAAATTGATGCTATAGAATTTATTTTTATGGAAAACTGCTCACAATATATTGGGTGAACAAACCAGGTTACAGTGTAATAATATATGGTACAACATGTTGGAGACAATTGGTGCATGCAAAAACACACATATATTTATGATAAGATTTGTGTACTTGTGTGTACAATTATGTGTGATGCTAATGTCTTACTCAGTTCAGGCTGCTATAACAAGATACCATGAACTAGATGACTTAAACAACAGACATTTATTTCTCCCATTTCTGGAGGCTGAGAAGTCCAAGATCAAGGTGCTGGCAGATTTTCTGCTCATTGTATCCTAACATGATGGGGAGAGAAAAACAGGCAGGCAGGGCAGGGTGGGAGAACAAGCTCTCACTTGTCTTTTCTTACAAAGGCACTAATCTGATCATGAGGGCTCCACCCTTATAACTTAACTTTGGGGGCTATTCCAAAAGCCCCATCTCCAAATACCATCATATTGGGGATTAGGGTTGCAACACAGGAATTTGTGAGGCATACAAACTTTATGTCCATAATGGCATGTGAGTCCCAAGCATGTGCACTAAATGTGTGTGCAACTATCGAGAGGGTACAAGGGAGGGAGTGTAGGAAAGTCATGCTGAAATCATGTTCTGGAGCTTCTTGCTTCAGTGACATTGATGAATCTTATTTTGTTTTTCACAGATGTTAATTGCAAATATCATTAAAACAGACCATAATCCAATAAAAATTCAGTGTTCAAGTCAAATAAAAATATGCTTAATTATATGCATCTTATATTAACTTACTTATTAAAATAAATCATAAATTTTCATCAGATGCTTTCCTTATAATCAATGTACAACTATCATTTCTCCTAAATCTGATATGAAGCCAGCCCTTATATCTGTTGAGAAAAACCCAGAATGAGGGAAAAGTTGCAGATTTGTTTTTTATTGGTTTGTGATGTTATGTGGCTAAATGATAACTCTACACCCCACAGCCTCCTAGCTCTAGCAGGAAGAAGATACTGTTTCCACTGACTAAACTCCTTAGCAAACTATTTAAATCATTTTCTCCTTATATTAGAGTTAGCCAACTTTTTCTGTGAAAATCAAATAGTAAATATTTTGGCATTGTGACCTATCAGTTTCTATCACAACTAAAAAAATATGTTGTTGTAGTGTGAAAGTAACCACAAACACTACGGAAATAAATGGTGAAGCCATGTTCCAACAAAACCGTATTTAAAAAAAACAGGCAAAGGGCAGATTTGGCATAATGAAATCAGAAGTAAATAAAATAGAAAGGCATGGATAAGACAAGATAAAGATTAATAAATTTAAAAAATTCTATGCTTTGAATATTCATTTTATAAACGTGAGATATTTTATCAAAATGTTAGTAATGTTTTTTTCTTATATTAATATATAACTTCCAGCAAACAGTATTGAAATATTTAAGTCAGAGAGAAATTCTGTAGTGAGAGGAAGAATTACATTTGAATTATTTTCTTAAATATAGATATATATCTTTGGAAAGGTAACTTGCTCAGATAACTTGCCAAGGGTATTTATCTGAGAATTAAACTAATAAGTTGAGTAACCATATAACTCATCACTCAAACTAAGGAAGTTGGGAAAGTAAAAGCAAAGCTAAATTATTAAAATATATATTTTTTGAAAGATTTATTTATTGACCAACAATTTTGTTTGAGTACCTTATTAGATCTATAAAATAGTTCTATTCAAAATCTATTAAGATAAAAGAATAAAATTCCTTCTAAAAATAAAAACATGTAAACATGCTCATTTAAGCACATCTGTTTCTATTAATTACCTGAATTTTTAAAAATAGCATAAGAAGAATAAATGTCCTTACCTAAATGGATCTCATGTCATGTCATGGATCTTATTCTGAAGTATGCATTCTCCAATATAATTCTATTATTCATTTATTAATACAATTTCCTTCAATTTTCTCCAAATTTGCATTTTACTGTTAATAAATTTGAAATTGTTGACACTTTGAATTAACTCTTCTGTGTAGGCTATGGGTTTTTTTTGTTTGTTTTGTTTTTTTAGACTATATTTTTAATTAAGAAATTATTCTCTATTTAGGTTCCAAGGAAAGTAGAAAAAAAATCTCCCAAATGAAGAATATCCTCATTTCTAATGTTTCCACGTTGAACTCCATAAATATTTAAATTCGATGTATTTATAAGTACCAACTTTTTGCCTCCATTAGGGGTACCTTTCTTCATGACCATTTTTACAAAATAAAACCCTTCAAATGTCTTCTCTATTTATTAAATATTCTTTACAACTTTCACCAAATATAAATGCTAAAAACTCAAAGAACAACTTAATTTCAATCCTTTTCAGTGCAGAACATAAATTTATTAGTTGCAAACAGGAATTCAATCAAAAAAATTTTTTCAACAATTTGAAATATTCCGAAGTGCAGTTGTCAAATTTCAGGTTTGAATCATGTACACCATTTGAGGAACAATAATTTGTTCTGTTCTTCCCTTGCTTTTGTAGGGATGTATTGCGACAGTTTCCTGTTCATAAATTTTGTTTTGAAAACTTGTAATTTGCTAAAAGCATTAAGAGATAATATATTTTGCTACTCTATTCATCAATGCATTGATTAAATATTTCCTACTGATTTTAAATGAAATGTAACAAAAATTTTAGATGACTCATTTTCAAAAATAGCTCAATATCATAGTAGGACATTTAGGTTTATTTCCAACATCTTCAGAGCCTACAATATTTCTAAAATCTGACTGATGATGGGCAGCAAAGATGAAAAGCACATCTGCCAGCTAAAATTATTTTTTGTTTTTATTGAAAGGAGCTTCCCACATAAAAAAATTGTACTCACTTACTATAAACTGTGTATATATTTAAAAGTGTAGAAATTTTGACAACTCTTGCTTCTATTACTATTGATAGAATTGGATTAACAATATTAGTAAATTATGTGCCCATGATAATGAATACTAAGCACATAGACTCAAACTTACTCAACTTGGTAACCACATTGTTTTCCTGTGGTGCTGTGCTCCACCATTTGTAGTAATGCAGCAAAACCAAATAAACTCAAAATTTTTAGTAACACAGCAAAACCAAATAATTTTATTTTTAATCTTGAAACATTTAACTGAATTTTTACGAAAGCATCCACCATAATATCAGGTGTTTCACATTTGACAGAATTAACATCCAAAGCCTTTACTTTGATTCCATAAATTGGATAGAAGAAAGATTGGAATTAACAAGTTTTCTGTTTGAAGGATCCAAACATATTAAATAAACCTGGTGTCATTTAATAACTGGAAAGATAGTCTTCTGTGAATATAGCCAACATATTCACAGCTACTGCTTCAGTTTTCAGAAAAATATGGAATAAAATAAGGAAAAAAAGTCATTATAAACAGTCATTTTATTCTCCTTAAATCAGCGGTCCTCAACCTTTTTGGCACCAGGGACCAGTTTCATGGAAGACAACTTTTCCATGGACCATGGGGTAAAGGTGGGGGGGATGATTGTTTCAGCATGATTCAAGCACATTACATTTATTGTGCACTTTATTTCTATTATTGTTACATTGTTACTTGCCACTCACTGATAGGGTTTTGATATGACTCTGCAAGAAATTGATTTATTATGGTCTCTGTGTAGTCAAACCTCTTTGTTTATGATAATCTGTATTTGCAGCTGCTCCCCAGTGCTAGCATCACCACCTCAGCTCCACCTCAGATCATCAGTTATTAGATTCTTACAAGGAGCATGCAACCTGGATCCCACACATGCACAATTTACAGTAGGGTTCCACTCCTACGAGAATCCAATGCCACCACTGATCAGACGGGAGGTGGAGCTTATGCGTTGATGGCAGTGATGGGGAGTGGCTCTGAATACAGTTGAAGCTTCACTTGCTCACCCACCCACCTGCCACTTACCTCCTGCTATGCAGCCTGGTTCCTAACAGGCCACAGACTGATACCAGTCCCGTGTACAGCCTAGGAGTTGAGGACCACAGATCTAATTATAAACTATATTTCACATAGCGATATGTAAAAATATCATCTGCAGCTACAAATTAAATCAGATTCTTTAGGCACGTTCTTCTTAATATTCCTATTAACTTTTACGGTAGATGCTGATGCTTCCTCGGCATATTCATCCTCTGTTGCTGTGTATACATTGATATCACTGCAGTCCCCATGTAAGCAGTAATTGTCAACAAATATTTTGCATAAGCTACATACATGCTCTTCATCAATTTTTAAGAAAAAAAAATTTAGTGCTAAATTTTTATAAGCGTGCACTTTCAGTTTTTTAGCTCATTGCACCCCAGATTTGATATATATCCAAATATTAATAATAAAATATATATTTATATATTTCTCCATATAATAAATAGCAACATCACTGTAACAACAATGTTCAGAACACCTGCAATATTCTCAGCCTCTCTTTCCCACATATTTCACATATATTTAATCAATAATTGTCCATGTTACCCGCTGATTCTTCCAACTGGTGATCTGTCAATTTCATGCCTTTCACAGAGAACAGCCTGACCACAGGGCAACTGTCTGGCGCATCAAAGTCAAAGTGGAGGTATACAAAATCTTAATAGACATACTTCTCCAACAGTTAAAAATTAGAATTAAATAAATTCCTCAAAAACTGATTCATGTGATTAACTATACTCCTCGGTAAATTCACTGAAAATCATTTAATTGTACACTTAAAATGGAGTGTTGGTTGTATGTAGATACAGTTGGAGCACTATGTATGTACTCTCTGGACTACTTTGACAGAGTAGGTTTTTGAATGTAACAAGATAAGTCAA